>BMAW01057521.1:0-24507 GCA_019974015.1 Nephila pilipes | reverse complement strand
AATAAAACGTATCATAACCGAAATATTAATTTGTTACTAGTTTTTATATTCCTAACACAATATGATATGAAAAAAATTCCAAATCTAATTTCAAAATTCAATTAATTTGACGTTTGAGAAATGTATTATTACATTTGAAAAATTATGTTTTGGCCAAATGAGTTTAAAAAGAATGCAGATCATAAATTGGAGTACAATATACATTGGTGGTCAAAACTGTAAAGAATTTTGGAAATTCTTATGTTTAACTTTGCATGCTTAAAGTAAAGGTTACTTTTCACAAAATGCAAAGTCGTATATATTATTTTAAAGAAAATTTAATACTGAATTCCTTACAAAAAGCAAAATTTAAATATTTACGATACAAAAAATTATACTTTTATTATTCTAAAAACATACACAGTTATCAAGAGGTTTGTAATGTGCAACTTTTCTGGCCAATCACTGTTACTATCCTAGGAACCAATCAAATGTTAGTAACTGCCAGAAGAAGCTGACATCATGTTTATATTTGGAAAAAGTCATTATTGAGCGTTGTTCTATAGAAAGAAGAGTAATCAAATTATACAAGTAGCAGTTATAAGAAATTTTAATATTTCGTCAAGGAGCAGTGACATCAAATAAAAGAGTAGATAGGACACCTAAACAGAGATGCAAGATTTTTGTGTTACGAGAAAATGGTTTTACCTATGCTGAAATTGCTAGACACGTGGATTATTCAATGACTACACCTGGAGTCTGAAAGTTTTATTTATTAAATCAGGAGACAAATTTAACTAAAAACAAAGCAGTAAAAGGCATAAAAAGATGCACATCAGTTGATAACAGAAGATTAAAAATAGTACGTCTCCAAATAGAAGATGTCATCAACAGTCATCAGAAGTGATCTGAATGATGCTGGTGCTTCTATCAATTTAAGAAGAATCAGGAGAAGATTACCAGATGGGGAATTAAGTAGCAGAATTACACGAAAAACGCCTATCTTAATTTACAGCAGCTCAAAAGGTACTTCAATGGGCAAAGAACACATCAATTGGACAGATGATCTGCAGTCACTAATTAATTATATGGAGCAATGAAATTAAGATATCTTTATTCAGCGGTGATGGGCTAAAATATGTATGACATGTAATAGGAGAAGGACTACTATTCAGGCAACTGTGAATAACCCACTAAGTGTTATGATTTGGTCCTGCATGTCAGCAGTTGGTACTGGTCGCCTTCATGTCTTCCATGGAACACTAAATGCCAGAAAATACATTGACACTATTCTAGAACCAATACCTCTACCTTCCATAAAAATTTCTTTCCCAACGTTGCTTCAATTATTTATCAGTAGGAATTTGCTCCTGCCTCTCAGCAGAATTATCGAAAAAATGATTTCGTACAAAGAGTTTTGAATTGTTGTCCTGACCAAGAAACAATCCAGACCGAAACTTTTGGCACCGTTTGAAAGCTCCTTGTCCGAATGAGGCATCCATCAAATAAAAAAGAACTAATTAAGGCTATAATTGTTTCCTGGCATCACGTAATAACGAAGGAAGAGTTTAAAACTTTCATCAACTCAATAAAACATCGATGTGAAGCTGTAATAAAAAATAAAATCTGCCCTACTAGGTACTGATAACTCAATGCGATCATCCATACCTAATGCGTTTCGACAATAATTGCAGCTCATCTTTTCTTATTCCAAATATTTGAACTTTGTTTTAAGTATTAAATTCTGTTTTAAATTCCCTTTAAAATGATAAAAACGACTATGCATTTTGTGAAACTTAACATTTCTTATAAGCATACAAAGTCGAAAACAAAAACTTCCAAAAGTATCCACAATTTTGGCCACCAATGTATTTATGTTACTAGTTAAAAATTATCTTAATCAAATGAATCACAACAGACACGTACCTATGTTACTGGTTGTTACATTCCTGTCAGAAAATGTTGTATAATTTTAAATTCATATGTGATTAATAAAAATAAGATTTAAATTAAAAACAGACTGAGAATTTATTTCAATAATTAAAAAAAATTAAAACAATATGTAAAAATTCACCTCTGAGCAATTGAGAAAGAAAACATTTACCAAATAATGAAAATAAACATATGAAACATTATGTAAATATAATTATGAACAAAAATAAAATATTCAACTTTAATGAAATACGAAATAATTATATCAGATTCGAAAAGAAAGTAAATAAAATGAAAAATAACAGAAACATCCAAAAAATATAATTATTGGAGAAGTTGAAGACAATGAAAATAATATATTTGAAGTTGCAACAAGCTGTGGGTTATTCGTCTGAGTAATTCTGAAATTAAGTGCCGAACTATCCCTATAAACAAAATAAATTACTACAAGATATGTATAAAACAGAAAATACAATTGAAAAGAGATTGATAGCATATATATATATATATGGCGCAAGAATAAAAAAAAGCCATTTATTTGTTCCTTAGCAAAACTAAGCATTTTTTCAAGTGGACATTATAATCTTACAAATTATATTCTTAAGCCCTGGAACCACAATAGAATTCGACAGTCAAGCATAATAATATAAGAGTGCCTAACCAAACTACGAACTTTTCAGCTTGAAAAATCTGATGGTTTTCTTAAGTTTTAGCGCAATATTTTTGATTTTTTAAATAAAGAATATATTTTTAACGTGATAATTTTGGAATGGCGTTAAATACCATAGTTTAAATTGCATATCAAATTTGATCCACGGAGCAAAGGTTACAGGCTGCAATTTACTTCTATAAGCATTAATTTAATTAACTAATACAAAGATTGATTTTAAATGATAACTTCCCTGTTTACAAAGAATATGACAGTAAACTCTGTAAAGTATTACAATGAGTAAGTACAATGTTGCAACAAATTCAGTAAAGTATGATTACTTACAAAAATATTTTGAAGTAATGTTTGGAAAACAATTCGACGAAGACCATGAGCACCTAATCAAACTTACTATTTTATTTATATATTTTATATTATATATATATTACTGTTACACACACACAAGCACAAACACACATACATGCATATATATATATATATATATATATATATATATATATATAAAATAAAATATATATATAAATAAAACAAATTTACGAACCAACTTTCGTGCGGTCATTAACTGCAGATCGCTAAATGTTACGCTCTTCGTTCACCTATCTTCTTCTCAGCTAATAAGTGCGTTTATTTTGCTTTTGTTGTGAAGTCGAAATGTGAAATGCTTTCAGCATTAATGATGCTCAAATTTGACTAAAGATCACTATTTTAACAACTAATGCATCGTAAATTGAAAGGAGTTTGTAAATGATTTCATATATATGTGCTTTACCACTAATATTCATGAGCTAATTTCATATCTTGAGGTGGAATCTGGAAGAATGGTTAATTTCTATTGATTTTCAATTTGAAATATTTCTTCTTTAAATTTCACAGGCAACAACTGAATATTTCTTTCCTCAATCTCATTAATTATATTTCCAGTTCAAAGCTAACTATAATCTAATCATTGAGTTCCAGGCTGGTATTTTATTAAAAAAAAGATGAATAAATGATGAAAAGAGAGGAAATCTATTAATAAAACGAAAGTAACAAATATTATAAACGAGTTATTTTTTTCATGAAATTAAATTATTTTTCTCTCTTAGCGCAATTAACTCTTCCGTGACTTCTACATATTGAACGACCAGTGAAACATCACATTTTCAAAGAACAATTATAGAGATGAATTAATCTAAATATAGATATAAATCCGCACCCATTTAAAAAAAATAGTTCTTCAAAAGTCTTGCGCGAATTATATATATTAATCAACTTCTTTTTTTAAAATGAATAAATTATCCTATCATTAAATGTGGAGTAAGAAACTTAGTTACAATAGCGAGTGTGAAAGAAATTCAGTAAGTTTAGCATTTCCCATAGGGTTGAACGATAGCATAAAAGTGCATGAAAATACTTCTCCTCAGTACTTCCTGATGACACAGTATACAAATGATGTATAATATATTTTATTCAAAAGTTATCACGTAATAATATAAACTGAATAAAGATAATACATATTCTTTATAAATATTTAAAACATTTTGAAAATAAAAAAAAATGGTCAGTAAAATAGCTTTTATAAATTAAAGAGAGAACGAAAGAGAGATGCATTATAGCTCGTAATATAATTTTAAGTAATTGTTCGAAAGGGGGGAAAAGATTTGTTTTGACAAGAATGAAGATAAAGAAAGATTTAACTTTAAAAAGAAAGATTTAACTACAATTTCCCGTTTGAGGAGAAGCAGCAAATACGGAAAATAATATATTATTATACAGTTAATATTTCATCTTTTTATTCAAATTGAATTTTGAAATTAATTTCGTATATAGATCTCTTGGTTGTACAGTATACAAAACTCCAGAAATGAAAGAATTGTAAATAAATCAGATCATATGCAATAACTTTCCTTATTCTCCCTCTCATTTTTCTTTAAAGTCTGAATTGTATTTTCATTCTTATTTAATGATTTTGAAACAGAGTATATTTATTGTTCCGTACGTCAGACGATTTTAAATTTGGATTTTATCCACACGATGTATATTTCCTGGTTTAACTGTTTTCTTTATTTATTCCTACCATTTTACTAATATGTTGATAATTATTTTTTTCAGTTACGAATTCTAGTAACGAGAATTAAACAAGCACACAAAAGAACTTTATTTAACGCATATCTGAACACATTAATGATAGATTGATTGGTTGGTTAACGTCGTATTAGAAGCAATAAGAAGGCAGCTTGTGACAGACTTCGTAATTTTTAGCCTAGGTCAAATGACGAACACGGAGAAAAAAGAAATACTCAAAAATGAATACCTAGACGTACTCATTTTGAAATGAGTATGTTTGTATCAGATTTGAGCGTATACCTTTATCGAATGTGAACATTACAAGTATTCAAAACCAAAAAAAAATGGGAAATCAGCATTCTCAAAAAATTATTACAGATATAAGGGCTATAAAAGTTCCTTTTATATACTGACTACGTATTTTACAAAGTGGGTTTCAAAAACAAATATGGTTTGCTTTAATATTTCGAACTATATTTCGTATTTACCACGCTACACGCGGTAGAATACAGGAATATTAAAATGAGTAAGTACGCATACTCATTTTCGCGTCTGTGTTTGTTTACATTTTTTTCCCAGTGACTCACTCACCACTACAGAAAGATTCTTTTATTTAAGATATAAAAATGTTGTTGAAATATTATTGATCATGATTTCTGATTTATGATTTGAAAATGATTTTCTGTGAGTAGTTATTTGTGCTTTGCAGGTGTTTTTTTTTGTCTGTATTCATATTGCATCGTAATCGTAGCTTAGTGACTTCTTACTTTAATTTGCATTAAAATTATTTTCATGCATGTAAATATTTGTGTATGAAGCTTATATTTTATAGAATAACATTACAATATTCAAAAAGCAGTGTTATTAAAATTTTGAGCCATTTTGCTACATTTTTTTTTTAGGTAAAATCCATTCCAGGTAAAATCGAACTTTGATGGATCCCCTTGACGATTTTTTGGAAATGGCGCCAAAGCGGGTGTTTCAAACTCGGGGCTTCCGAAAGAGAGAAATTGGCTCTTGCGCCATAAAACCTCACAGTCACTCACTCACCGAAAGAGAGAAAAAAAAGATGGCGTCGTGCCTGGAAGGCAAATGAAGTACCGGAATGACACCAAGGCGGGTATTTCAAAAGAGAAGCGAGAGAAGATGGCGTCGAATCCCCTTTTACAAATTTTATAGGGTTACCATAAACAAACCTGCATGGTAACCACATTAGCGATTTATCGCCAAAAGAAAGTTAAAGTTCGCCAGGCTCCCTCCAACTTCGATTCAACCGAATTTTGAATCGGAAGTTTTGTAACAAAAACTTCATAAAGTGTAAAATAATATATAAGATGAAGAAAATGATACTTGCAAATAAAGGAGCGCTTATTTATTTCCCTGAAAATTTTAATTGATATTTATTTTTCTGTTTAAAATTCATTTTCGATACAACAACAGTATCGGAAAATAAATTCAAAACATACTCACTGGATTGTTTGATTCTCATATTTGATGCAGTAACAGATTCACAAATAAATACATGACACTCATTTTTCTATTCTACACTCATAATTGATACAAGATTATATTCAAAAATGAGTATGTGAAGTTTCCATTTTAAGTACGTACAAAAATGAGTATGTGCGAGACTCAAATATGAGTATGTTGGGATAGGAACTATTTTGAGTATGTGACGTACTCAAAAGTGAGTACGTGAAGTTGCCATTCTGAGTATGTGCTTGTTACTAAAAATGAGTATGTGCGAATCTCAAATTTGAATACGTTGGGATCGGAGCCATTTTGAGTATGTGAAGTATTCAAAAGTGAGCACTTTCTACTCGATTTTGCATACCCATTTTTCGCAGTGAAGAGGACAATTGAGCAGGAATCTTCCTCTCTTGCCTTCCACACCATGCCAACGAGAGGACTATGAATTTTGACAGATTTAAAGTGCATCTTCCTCGTGTATCAAGTAAATTCTATGAGAAAGAAAAAATATGATGGTTTGTTTTAGACAAGAAAATAGAAATAATTTATCTATTTGAAACTTATGTAAATGAGGAACATCGAATCAAAAGTTAACTGTTTCATTCTTTGAGAAGAACTTGAGTTTATCAACCATATTTTTCAGATTACTTTATAAACCATCTTGTTGACATCATTGCTTCATTAAAAAGATTTAAATCTATCCAAGTGTTTCAAAAAGAATGGCATGAGTACAGATGGTTCCTAAAGTGCCAATTACAAAACTTCTTCGAATGCATGATTTTCCAAAATGTGAGATAAATCTCTTGCTTGCAACAACAACATTTGAGAGAATATTTTTCAGACAATTGCGAGAAAATATGTTCTGATTCTTCAGAAACAAGCGAAGCAGAAGTAGTCGCAATAAAGGAACACACATTTGAGTTCATCAAATTGCTCATCATCACATACAAAAGTGAACAGTTTGACTGCAGAATGAAGGAAATAGAGAAGCATATGCAGCTGGCTAAGTAAATTATCAGGCAAAACATGAAAAAGGAAAGCTGATTGTCTATGAAATTTACAATTTTTCTAACTCTCAAATAAGAATGTAAAATTTCCTCGCATTTCATACTTGGGTAATCATTCATCTTTCTTGATATCTTTTGCAAGGCATATCGTATTTGACAGCAAATCATATAGTAGAATAGAGAAAACGTATTAATTGGCAGAACCAAATATACCAGAAGATATACTGAATACAATAAAATGAGAAGGATTCCTGGAATGTGTTTCATGAATACATTTCGGGAAAAAAATTGGTACCCACTGGAGATGAATATAGGGAAGTAAAAAGTGTTAAAGTTATAAATAGAAAAGATGATATGACCCAGGTATAAATATAACATTTCAATGTACGTTGTTTTCCATCACAATTGGAATGTAAGATCTCAGCAATTTTCCGTATGCTATGCCACTCTGTACCCATTTTGTAGCGCAATAGAAAAACAGATGAAACTGTAATTGACAAAATAATTTTCCTGAAAAATGATATGGAATACTGGCCATTTAAGTTACATATTTCCATGTACATGTGGAAAGCGGTAATAAAGGCATTGAAGATTATATTCGTTAACCAAATAAAACGTTTTTTAAACTTGTTTTTGGATGTTTCTGGTACACTGATAATTGCGCTTAGGCGAAATAATATAAATAATCCTTTATAAAAATTGTTGATTTCTTTACATGGAATTTTCATATTGAATGAATTCCACCATTTACTAATATTACAAGATATCTTGATTTTTTTTTAAACAGCATGCCGCATTGGATAAAAAAATTTTCCAATGCTATAAAGAAAACCAACCATTCTTTCCTTTAAATTCGAACAGGTTTGTAAATTTTTTATATAAGTTTTAATAATTCTTCTAACTTAATTATTTGATTGCAAAGTAACAAAAATATCTCAGTTTTTAAGTTTTTACCAATTTTATGAACGTAATGTCTGCAGACAGTGAATGATTTAACATATATATATCATTGAGTGAAAGCTCGATAGTCCACACAACCAATGATATCCAATGTATGATGGAGTCACGCATCATATTAATTCTTTTTAAACTACATTTCTAAAACAACGCGTTCTATAATTCAATTTTGTAATAATTGCTTTTTAAGTAGTTTAGTCATTTGGTTTCAGTATGCAATGCTATTTAAAATCCGAAAATTCCATGTATATTTCATAAAGCAATTTCTTCTATTAATAATATATAATTAAAGTACTTAGAGTTTTTAAAGCATTTCAGTTTTTGCTTTAAGCTAGTTAATAGCATTTCACCATTTTTGAAACTATTAATAATGCATCTAATTACATACATCCGGTAGTAATTCAGCGATTCCTTTCTTGTACGATACATGCCTTTTTTCAAGAATTTCCTAACCTCAATAAGAAGCATTCTATAATTTCGAAATGAGATATATTTTATTGAAAGGAGTCTAATATATACAATATTTCTTATGATTCTGAATATAATTTTTTCCCAATTAAAACTTATTTGATATTTTGAATTAGTGTAACATAAATATAAATATATTTGTGTAACATATAGTATAATTGATGACAATTTTATTGTTGTTCCATTTTTGTTATGAAATCAACAGTAAATTCTAACCTAAGTATATTTTTTTCATGTATCGTACACGTGGTTTCTGCCATTTTGATTAATATAGAACTCTTTTTTCACTAAAAGTCACTGCACTGAAAAAGAAATTATTATATTCATATATAATGGAATAAAACATATACCCAAAGATTCAGACAAATTAATCAAATGCAAATGTAATAATAGATATTTCATGTAATGTATAAAATATGTTTATTTATGAAAGTTTATGTCGCTTGAAGCTCCATTCTGCTTAAAATATTTTCTAATATTTGTGAAAAAATCTTAGTACATGGAAAGATGTAATTAAATATTTTTGTTAAAAACTATTTGATTTATATAAAGAAATAATTTTTGTTCAATTAAAAACACATTAATTATAGCGACTTGTCAAAGAACGAACTTTCCATGAAATAATAAAAAGTACTTATTAGAAGAGAGGTACTAAATATAATTGTAACCTAATGCACCGTTTTAGATGGATATTTTTGTTAAAGTTAAGCGGTCCGAAAATATTTTTCTAACCCCATGTCTTTTTAACTAATTTTGAACACTATTTTGGAAACAAAAAAAAAAAACCACACAAAAAAGCTTTGAAAAATATTTTCCCCAGTTCAGAAGAGGAACGTTGGAAAACAATAATTTTACTGGTTTTCACTTTTTTTCTGTTTACCGAAACACTGGATGATTCTTAATTTTATGAAATTTTTATTTTTCATATTTTCATTTGTAAGAAAAACGTGTAAGGTACGTTATGCATTTACACAAGCTTCTAAATTAAAACAATGCAAACTCATTTTGTAAAAAGAATATATATTCTTGTCAATAGAATATGTTTGAGTGATATACATACAAAAATATTAGTAAATGAATGCTAACAGTAAACCAGTACAAAACAATAATATTGCACAAAAATTACTTGAAATCTGCCACACTACAAGCTTTACTATTTAAGAAATTATCAATACATTTTTTCTACCCATCAAGATCAAAATGCGTATCTTGATTCCAAAAAAGGGATTAGTGTCATTTTATTAAAGTTACCTTCTCGACGAACAATTTTTGACGACGGATAAATTCTTTAACACTGCAATGGTCGTGTCACTCAGAAGTGCATCAGTAGTCGCCTCGTGTCTGTGCGACCCAATATTGTTTTTTGATTTAATGCTATAAACTTCGGGCTTCGGGTGAATAGAAACGCAAACTTTGAAAGGAGCATTTAATTTACAAAGGGGCTATTTTTGTAATAAATTATCCTCAAGAATAGAGGAGCAATTATCCCAGCTAGAGTGGGGGCCTGTAACGAGAAAAAAACACGTGTTTCTGAAAGAAGATCTTACGTAACCTTTGCAATATTAAATTTGTAAAATATTTTCTAATTAGTGTTTTAGAAAAAATACAGAAATGATCATTTCTTTTTTTCAGCTTCTTCTTAAGTTTCTGAATTAACGTTATAGTAAAAATTTCTTTAATTGCAGCAGCAACCTGAATTTTTCTTATAAGGATTCATATTATAAAACATTAAAGTGTAAGTAAAAAGTATTCCAATTATGTTGAAAATAAAACTTCTTCTTATAGGAGAAATTTTCCACACTGTCAGAGTTACTTCTTTTTCAGCCAACATTATGAATCTGTGGTGATTTAGAAAACATTGTGTCTCATTTTGAGGTAGGGTTGAAGCAATGGAACTAATTTCAGAAGAGGCTTCCTGCACCCTTGAAGCTGAAGTAGTCATTATAATGAACAGTGCAAAAGTATTCACAAACAAATGATACATTAACATGCGATTCATAGAACTTGTAAACACGCTTGATTCCAGCACAAAATAAAGAGAAAAGCACATGACACAAGAACTATAAATTACAGTTGTAAATACGAGAAATCCTACTGTATTATCAATGTGATTAACGGCTGATTTAATTCTAGAGTAAGATTGGAAAACTATTTCATAATCGAGTGCATTTTTAGATGTCAATGCTTCTGCAAAATGCTTTATGATACATCTTATATTATAAGAAACAGCCGAGTAAAAGAAAATGAACGACAGATGTGGAATAGGAGCAAAAAACATGGAAATGATATCAAATAGAATTGAAAATGCATGATAGTATTGCTTCTGCAGAGAACTGTAGCCGAATAAAGAAAAAGAAACCGATATGGATTCTTTGGTAAGGAATAATTTATAAGGAAATTTAACAATTTGAATCAATAGAGTGATAATTAGCAGTGCTTTTAACCATAGGATGTTTACAGTCACTTTACTAACTTTAAATTCCCTGAGGATTTCGGTTATGTACCTCAATTGATCCATTTTTTTCAATAACACCCAACGCTCTATAACATATATGGAGCTTAAGGTAATGGTACATGCTGAGAGGACGGTATTATCCGCGTATAAAGATAAAGAGAATGACGATGCCATCAGATATAATATAATAAATGCATTCAGAATGATAAATAGAATTTTGAATAAACTTGCAATAATTTTTCTTTCCGAAACAGTAGGTAAATAAACTGCACTGCAGTAGAACAGAAAGAATATCCATTTATATATTTGATTCATTTTTCTTAAGTGAAGAAAATATTACACCTTTTGTGAGGCAGACTTTGGCTTTAATAACCTGATCTAAGGTTATACATATGACGTTTTCGATTTCCAATAAGAATTTAGCTAGCGAAAATATGAATCCATCAATACTCCATTAAAACAAACATTTATTTTTTAATATACCTTTGAAAAATTAATCAATTCAGACAGACCATTTTTGTTTAAAATCTGTCATCGTTCACAATTCAATGTTTGTGATTTTTTTAAAAAAAATTAATGTCTCAATCATCAAACTTACAATTTGCTTATTTTGATTTCAAATGCTTTATCGATTATATTTTCTTCTAAATTAGTTTGGATAATGGATTGTAAATATATATTAAGCAAATCGATTTTATGGGCTCGAGTAAATTGGAACTTTTTATTCTCGAGAAGAATATACTTATTTACACAAATATTTTTTTAAAATAAATGTCAGATTAAAAGGAAATATTGATTAAAATTAATAAAAGACTTAGAAATCTGCAATATTCTGAATATTTATTCTAAAGGTTTTTGCAAAATTGAGAAATTTTAAATTATTTATTCAAAACATATTTATTTATTGAACATAAACGTCTGGCATTAATATTTGTACTGACCTTTAAAAAAAAAGAAACAGTAAATCATTCTCAAAAGAAAATTATTAATTATGATAATGCACTGTAGTTATGTATATAGTTAGTACTAAGAGGAGCTTTAAAAGGTTAAGGAACTCATAGATTTAATGTTAATATTTTATATTAAAATCTATTCTTATATTTCTTTTATATGTATTATTTACCGCAAATATTTAAGAAATTACTAATACATACATTAAAAAAATCTAATATACTTTTATGTAAGTGATTTGTAAATACATATACAAAAATTTTACTGTTTATAAGAATATATAAGTGGAAAAGGCTAAAAAATAACAGACTTCCATCTGTGCCAGTTATCATTTTATTTATAAATCTTAGAGGGAATTTCTGAAAATCTAAAAGAACAGAAACATAAAGTCGTTAATTTTTACATTTACAAAATTAAGTTTTATCCTAATACATAATTATGAAAGTGATGAATATAAAATTCTTCTACACAGTACAACAAAAATTAAATCGAATTTGATGTAAAATGGCTATTAAATTAATGGATATAAAAATTAAACAAAAACGAATGTTTAACATTAAACATAAGAACATTAAGAATAAATTATTTCAACATAAATACTTGAAGCATCATAAACTTTCTAGTAAAATGAATATTTTCTACATTTATTATTTCGCTTTATGTGTGTCATAGGGCAACAAAGGCTATTATCACCTTTAAATTTTCTACATACTTAGTTATTCTGTTCTAAATAGGAGTGGTAATAATTTTTTCTGTTACATCGATAACCAAAGAAATTTTTTTGGATTATATTGTTAATTCTTATAAACAATTCATAGGTCCACTTTTTTCCATACAGCCAATGTATTTTATTCCGTAACGTGGTTAAAAATGTGAACTTGTTTTCAGGTTTCTGAATGGAGGATGGTACAAATAAAAATTGAACATTGTCAGACGCTATCAGTCTTGACGAAATCGACCGTGAATTAGCTTCCTGTTTTCCGGCAATGAATCTGACCAGTGAAACCAAACATATTTTGAAATGCATAACCCTCATTAATTCAAACGACAGTCTTGATTAAGTCGAGTTTGCATTAGCTTCCTATTCTCTGGAAGTAAAGTTTGACCAGTAGTGCAAAGCACAGTAAAGATGCGTCAGCTCCCATCAGTTCAAATGTTGGTATTGACGAAGTCGGACTACGAATTCGCATCCTATTCTCTGGACGTGAAATTTCACCATTAAGTCCAATCACTTTTTGCGGTGCGTCAGCCCCTATCATTTCAAACGATGGTATTCAAGAATTTGGATTGAGAATTAACTTCTTATTTTTTTTTCACCGGCCGTATAATTTGACCATGGAAGCTAAGCACGTTTTGAAGTACATCTCATACGGAAGATCTAATTTCCGACGTTCGAACACAGTAGCGATTTTCTATGCAAATATACAATGCAGTGATTATAATAAACTTCAGTTTTGTGATACTAAAGGTGATACACACACAGAATTTTTTATAATTTATTTAATTTTGTGCCTACGCTTACTCTGTTTATTAGCCACCAAAGAAGATTTTGTTTTGTTAATGGGTAAGTTTGTCTTCTGATCACTTCTCAAAATTTTTACTGTAAAATCTTTTTTTTTCTCTATAACCTAATGGGCAAAAATGCCCATGATTGTTATTTTGCAGTTCTATCTATAAGCAATAGAGTAAAAGAAAATTCTTTAATTTTTTTAATATTATATTCAGTTATTCTTGTTTTTGTACATAACAGCTAACTTTGATTGGGTACAGACAAACTTGATTATGGAAGTAGTTAAAATAGAACTTCAAATTAAAAGCAATTGTGTTTTAATTTCATATAAATGTTTTTGAAATAGCCATTCTAATAATTTTCATATTTGTTCGTGATATAAAATGGTTATTCTGACTTCCAATTTGAATTATAATTGTTGTCGAGTGTGTACAGATATATTTCTTCTTACTATTTACAATTAATCTAAAAATGTGCTTTTTAAATTCCAGACTTCTGTAATAGTTTAACTAATCCTCCTAATTTTCAGGATGATTTTTTGATTGTAAGAATATTATCAATTTAACACTGGTATTTTCAATCACATGATGAATTATAATATTATTTAACAAACATCAAAGTTTGGTCTTCTAAGGTGAAATGTAAATAATGTTTTAAAATTGTTCAAAAAAGTTTTTTTTCAAATATTCAATTTCATTTTAAAATAAAAGAAATTATATTGATATAAAGAATAATTCTTGATAGTTAGAGCATTATATATATAATTCATAGCTTTAATATTTATTAATATATTTAATATATATATATATATATTCAAGTTAATATGAAGTACAAGAAATAGAGTCGAAGTTTTATTGTTAAATCTATTCTGAAGTTATGCAAAAATTTACTTCTTTGTGAATGTTTTATATATTTTCTTATTAAAATGCTTTACTAAATTTGAAAATCAATTCTTATTGGTTATCTTAAATATTGATACAAATGCCTCTCGAATTTTGAAAGAGTGTTTCTAGAATATCACACAAAAATAACCTTAACGTTTGATCCTTATTAGCATGGTTGAACTCTAAACACATTTACATTATCATATAAAGAAAATACAACTAGGGAATATTTGTTATTGCAATAATTTTAAGTTCTTTTAGGTTGATGAAAATAACCATGGTAATGTCCTCTTTTTTAAAAATTGATTTTAATACATTTAAATATTTCATTTTCTATAAAAAGGGGAATAATTACTTGAAAAACTTTCTAAATGCATTCTACTTGTCTCTATATTACACCGTAATAAGAGTTAATTTTATTTTAGTTCGGAATGGATAGTGGCTAATGAATAAATTCCTACCCAGATTGACATACCATACAACAATATTTGCACGCCCACATATACATAAAACTGGCCTAAAAAGATCTCGTTTTTGATGAGAGATGACGCTGCTAAGGCAAGTTGGTATTACCTTTGTGTAGTGTAATATGTTAATTGATGTCAAAACAAATGTGATAGTGATTCAAAGATTATATATGACCTTCCAATATTTTAGTGTCAAAAAATATTTGATAGCTGCGGTATCGAATTGTCGAGTGTTTATCATGGATGAGACCCGGATTCATTATTGTAACCCGAAATCCAAAGAAAAAAATTAAACAATCATTTGCTTCCGGAGAATCCGAAAAAAAAATATTTGCTTACCAGGAATAACTTAAGAGCCCCACGAATTATATTTGCGCCTCGAATATTATTTTCAATGCCCTTACACCTTTTCCTTCTAAGATGAAAATTTATAAATTAAAAATTTAGTTTTTATCGTCATTTTTCTACGAAATTATCTTGCAAATTGCAATAGTACCAATTTTTCCATTTTATTGCTATAATGGAACAGAATGCATAGCATACAAAAATTTAATGTACTCATAATTCAAATTCTCATAGAAAGAACAGTAAAATAAAGTTGTTTCCAAATTTGGATCATATCATATGTTTCTTTCATAATTTTAGAAATATTTTGCTGTGTAAATTCCCTTCCACAAGTGTCTGAATTTATTTTTGATACTTATTCGAAAATCATATTTAAGAAAATGTGATCATTTTATTACACTCTATAACAAAAAAAAGAACACACAAAGAAGGAATTGATCTCAGAAAAAAATAAATGACGTACTTCAGAGTTACATAGTTACAAGGAAACTAGCTTAATAAGGTGTTTATTCATCTCTAGCCTGGATGCTAAGTTCCACAAAACGTGGCTTAGTGTGATAAAGTTCCCTGACGATTTCCTGCGGTATTTCTTGCCAAATTTGCTCCAAATGTCGGGCAAGATCATCAGATTTCCCTGGTAGATGCAGTCGCCTTCCCATCATATCCCAGACATGCTCGATTGGAGAGAGATCTGGCGATCTGGCCGTACAAAGAAGTGTTTGACAAGCTGCGAGACAGTTCATAGCAATTCGGTATGTGGTCTGGTATTATCTTGCTGTAAAATAAGGGCAGGGTACTGCAAAAAGAATGGTAGCAAAACAGATCTCAGAAGGTCGTCGACGTATCGCTGTGCTGTTAGTGTGCCTCTAATCACGAACAAAGAGGTTCGGCTATAAAGGAAAACGGCACCCCAGACCATAACTCCTGATTGAAGGGTTGTTTGGCTTTAAATAGTGAAAGCAGGATCGGCACCCTGACATGGGCATCTCCAGACACGTCTTCGATGATCGTCAGGACACAGTTGGAAGTGAGGTTCGTCACTAAGTCAACATCATTCCAATCTGATTGAGCCAAGCACCACTGTAATCTGGTTCGACAGTGTGCAACTATGATTAGCAGGTGGCGTAGTGGTCTGTACGAGCATAGATTTCGCTCTATCTACAGGCTAGCATCTTCTAATCGCTACATCGCTTCGACCCATATGACGAGTGATTCTCCGATATGCCCATTATTCCTCTTTCAATCCAATGATACGAACTTTTTCAAACTCTGAAAGTTGCTCGTAATGAGCTCGAATCCTGCGGCGAGGCTGAAAGGTATCCTAAATAACAATACAACAGAAAATTTAACCATCAGATTGAGAATCTCTTCTTATATGCACCTGCTGAGTGCGCAGTTCTGATGCTCTGTAACTCCCACTATTCATGTATTGGACACCAAATTTTAATCATTTGCATGTTCGATCTGAATGACTTTGGATACAAAATTTCATTACAATCGTGCAACTCCTCCTTGGTGCGTCATTTCCCCCCTCCCTTGTTATAGAGTGTATATTCAATGTATCTTCTGGTATTTTTGTTTTTGGCTATTAATATGGTTTCTCAAATCTACTGCATCTTTTTCTTTCAGTTTCGATATACCTTACTGAAGATATCGAGTGACGTGGATAAGCCCTTTAACCCGTTTCCGCCCAGCGTCATATTTATAGGACAGTTCATTTTCACCATTATAAATAAAGCTATTCAACGTTTTGCTGATTCTTTTTCTACCCCCTGAAGAGTAAAGGTTTCACCCTACTTACTTAAACCGATTTGAACCGGATGGAAGCATTTTTCAGCAAGCTGCAGACACGTAAACTTCGCCATTTTCATGATTTTTTCTTGCTGAATTTAATTGTAATCGTACGAAAATGTTTTAAAGGTAAATTTAAATATTTTTTCAGAATTTATATTGCAGATATTCTATTAACAAATATCTTATAACGTTTTAGATTTATTTTTACTTTTATTAGTTTTAATGACAAGTTTAAACTACTGTCCTAAAAATAGGACGCTGGGCGGATTCGTTAAATTTTCTGATATTTAGTTTATTTCATAGATGTCGCTGAAAAAAGTTTTCAAAACTGCCGAGGAAGCTGTAGAATATCTATTTTTGGAGGAATTAGAGTCTGAAATTATTGTTTTGCCACCTGAAGTAGATGAATTTACATATGAAGAAGGTTTTGATGACTCTGAAACTCTTGACCCATCTGTAAGAGACGTAATTTGTTCTATAATTTGAAAGTTGACCTAAGAAAGAGTGGATTTCGAGCAACAGGAACAATAAGAAGTGACATAATACATCATTGTCAACTTGAAATTGATTCTACTTTCAAAAAGACTAGCCATGGTTCACATGATTTCTACTTTGATGTGAAAAATGAAATTACTGCTGTAAAATGGAATGATAACAAATGCGTTACACTTGCGACAAATTTTGACATAATTGAGCCACTAACATCTGTTTCAAGGCGTGAAAAGGGAAAAGCTGAAAAAAATAAAATCTAACAGCCATGTCTCGTAAACAATTATAACAAAAACATGGGTGGTATAGAATCTCATGATTGGCTTTTAGAGAAACATACCATAAGAATCCGTGGAAAAAAATGGTATTGGCCAATTATTACCTGAATTGTAGACATGGCTGTTGTAAATATCTGCGTTATTTACAACATGGTAAATGCAGAGAAAAAGAGTATCAAAAAATTAAGGAGACATATTGCAATAGCCTAGCTAAAAAAGGGAAAACAGTACAAATACAAATCAGTATACCAAGTTATACAATTTCATCTCGAGTGAAGGAAATAGACACTGTTAGACGTGAAGGAGTTGGTCATATAATTGGTAAAAGAGAAAAACAAAGACGATGTCAAATGCAAAATTGTTCGGGAAAACCTCTTACATTTTGCATGAAATGCAATGTAACTCTATGTACAAAATGTTTTCCAAATTACCATACATAGTGTGAATATGTTTAAACTTAATAAAAAATTTCATACTTATTTGTGTTTCACTTTATTTTGCATTAAATATTAAAGTTCAATTGTTTGGGAACAGAAGCATAATCAAGTAATTAAAAACAAAGGAGAAGTACTAAGTGTTCAAAAACTTCCATATCCGCCCAGCGTCCTATTTATAGGACAGTAATTATCTCGGATCCTAAATTAATGATGTGGAGTTTAATTGCAAATTATATTTAATTTAAGTGTTTAGAACATAATTTTAAAAGTTTTTAACAAAATTTCAATTTTAAATTAAGTTGGGCGTTAACGGGTTAAGATAAAATTAGTTGAGCTAAAAATGACTTTCACTGACGATAAAGTTCCGTCTTTATGTTTTGCCTCAATTACCTAGCGAGATGCATGTACTTCTCTATTTCTTTTATTCTGCAGCCAAACAATGTAATTTCACATATTATGAGAGGTAGCTTAATTTTTTTCTTATTATATGTTTGACTATTATTACTTCTTCTGCTTAATTGGTTTCTGAAGTATCAGAAACTTTTATAATTCAGTTGTCTCTAAAACATCATCTTCAATTCTGTTGTTGGAATCAAGAGAAACATCTCACCATTTGGAAAATTGCGATTATTCGAAGAAATTGTACAGTTGTAACTTTAAAAACTATCTTGAATTATCCCATTCTATTCACACTTTTGGAGCACACACAGTTCAACGTCTAAAAAGAATTTAATTCCAAATGAGCTAATGGTACTCTTCTGGTATATTTTACATGGCAATTTTATTCTGGAGATTTATCATACGGTTACAGATGACTAATTTACTTTTGAATAAAATGATGAATAGGTAAATTATGCACCTGTTGTAATTGATTCTTTTCTTACTTTTCGATACGTAAGTGAAAAATCCTTTTATTTATTTTTTTTTTCCTTTTCTACTATATCCTCAAAAAACCTTTATATTGGTTTTACATCGCTTAAATTCATATCTGAATTTTCTCCATATATTTTAATATAAAATTACTTAGTATAATGATAACATTAACCTCTGATTTAAATGAATTTGAACAATTTATCAAAATTATGTTGAGTACCATTTAGTATTTTTCAGATACTTTGAAATAATATTTAAACATGTATTGGTTGCATGTATGACATTCAAATTCCCATACGATCATTGAAATAATACTTACAGCAAAAATTCGTTGTATAATATAATTTTGCTAAATATAGATTGGAATTTGTTCTTGTATTTGTATTATTTCCTAAATTCACGGTAATGCGTTAAATAGGTGATAATTCCTTTTGAGAAACTCAAATTACCTTTTTTTCCTACTATTTAGTTTAGTTAATTTTTCACTGAATTTGAGAATTTAGAAAAAAGAATAATTTAATCGTCTAATACTTATGAAGAACTGATATTTTGGGCGTGTTGATATATAAATAAGAACATCTCTTAAAAAAATATGTGCTCATATCTATAATTGCCCATATGAAGGAAGTAATAATGCTTTTGCTCTTCAAAAAAAATCTTTAAGAAAACTATAAGAAAGCTTTAATTCGCTATAAATGATATTGGTACCCAGAATTGATTGAATAGCATCTAATATTATAGAGAAAAATACAATTGAATTCCTCAAATACCTATTTTTTAAAATGCTGTTTTTATTAAGGAATACTTTTCTTCACATTCCTACTATCCACTGCTTTAAATCAAAGAATACATATTTTACAATCTTTTTTTAATGGAATGCCGAAAAATGTTTTATGAGCTCAAATTCGAACACTTGTCTGTTACTATAAAAATCATTACTTTATACCATTGTAAATAAAAGTTAATGATTTTAAATATATACATTTGCTGTTTATCATTTGTATTTCGTTCAATTTAGGTCCTTCATTCCAGCATTTATTCATTAGGATGTGATCATGTTTAAAAATGTGTGATAAAAATGACTGTGATTACTACTAAAGCGAAGCTCCATATAGTCTTAAATTACCATGTCAGAAGACTTTTAATCCGTTTTGTTGGTTTCGCTTGATAATAAATAGAAGGCTTCTCTTAGTTTTAACTTTTTGTAGTCACAGAGAATACCGACAACTTGACTTAATTTTAATTAATTTGCGAAGTATATTAAACATATTCTATCCATTCTACATTGTTTATAATTTAATTTTTGTAATTTTTCATTAAGTTTCGAACTTTTGGAGTTATATTTTATTTGTTATTCTGTATAACGGTTTCAATATACGACATGAAGACCTTATGACAAGAAATTAATCTATAATAATCACCAACTCTATTCGGTTTCAATTTCTCAGAAGTTTGGATAACTAAGTTAACTATTTTAAAACTGTACTATATTGAAATACATATTATTATAAGTTTTTAGTATTCTTCAGTATATATATATATATATATATATATATATATATATATATATATATATATATATATATATATATATATATATATATACAGAGAGAGAGAGAGAGATTAGAAAATTCTTTGATTAAAATGATAAACAATTATTATATTGAATATTTACTTATTATTTTATTAAAATGGAATTAGATAATACCTTTTATTTAAAATGAAACATCATTGGCAAAATATGTATAAAAACATCGGGAAGATATATTATAGTCCCGTAATTTCTGAAAACACATCTGCATAATAAAATACTTTTAAAAAGAAAACGTTTTTAGTAGGATATTAGACGTTATAAAATTTCACAATACATGTGAAGATTTCGATGGTAAATGTAAATTGTCACACACTTAAATATTTCCTTTATGTTCAAGTATGTATAATTTGTCCCATAAAAATATCAATTAAAAAAGTATATATATTTTTGTTTATCTTCTTATTCGTGACTTATTTACCTTTGCCTAAAAAATTCAATCGAAAATTTCATTTAGAAGAAATTGAAACTACTAATTCAAGATAGTAAATTTAACTTGGATAAATTTCTCTCAAATCAACAAGCGTAAAAAGAGAAATAACGAGCATTTATTTTCATTTCACCATTACTTTGGGAGTATAATTAATTTAATAATAATCAGTGCCCCGAAATTTTTAAAGTTATTTCATTGATTGTTTATTCACGTCTAACTTAGATAAAACACGAGGATGATTGGTGACGGACTTCGTAATTTTTAATTTAGATCAAATATCTTCAACTACACTTGAGCTAATTCTTTCTTTTGAAAAATTTCCTAATCTCGCCAAATGGGTGGACTCGGAATCTCTACAAATTTATCGTGCTCCACCCCAGTTACACGACGAGTGTTTTGTGGTATATTTGTATCTGAAACCCACGGCTTGATGTAAGACAACGCCAGCTATGAATTCGTGATCATGACCATTACGCCAATGCGGCCATCTTCTCGTTGAATAGAGCCTCAAATATAAATATTGATCAAATCGAATTTATAATATCACCTCCTTGTTGTGCCACAGCATATTTGAAAGAAAAGTAGTTTAAATTTTTAAAACTGCTTATATACATTTCGGTAAAGTTAAAAAGGAGTTATGAAAAAGACTATTTTTGAATTTTTGTTATTATTGTCATTTTGTAAAAATCGATATTGAACAGTTTTTATTCTATTCTTCTCATTTGCTGAGTGTCAAAATCTAATAGTTTCAATAAAATATAAGTGTTTCCATTTATCTACTATAATGTGAAACGGAGAAAATAATTTATCTTGTATTCGTCTTAAAAGTTTTTTGTATTTGAAATTTTTATAACATGTTAACTTTTCCTTATTTTCGATCACCCATTATGCAAAATGAAATTTAACATTAGACTGCAAATGTATAAGGCACATTGCGTAGTAGATAAGAATTAATTTCTTTAAAAGGCTTTTAATGTATTATATATATTCTAAAGGAAACATTTCTCTCTTTCTCCCAAATCATAAAAATGCGTAAAATTTGTAATGTTCAAAATACGATAAATTATAATTAATGGAGTGAATAGCAATTACTATCATATTTCTTTCTTTATTAATATTGATTTCAAAGCAATACTCCATTCGTAGCATAAGGCTCAAAAAAGTACTTTGTTATATCTGAGTTCTTTCAGTGTATCGTGTCGTTGTGAATGTGAAAACAATATTATCATAAAATATAAATTTGTGTGGCTAAGAGGTATCTTTTGCTGTTACAAATTTTTTTTAAAAAAAATTCACACAAATTTGAAATACTTCATTTTATTTTACTAATATATTTTTAATATAACGCATTTATATTTCATTCAAAATCAAAGAAGCTCTCAAAGTTATTTGTTGATCACTTCATTACGAAAAGCGCCATGCAGAAAAGGAATTTTTATTTAAAGTGCATTTTTATTTTATTTCGTATTAGTGCTATAATTAGTGTACCTCACTCTTCAAAAGCAAGTCTAAAACGGAACATTATATGGATTATGAACTTAATTTTGATTTTTTTGATTGTTTCTTATCATTATTACATACATGTGTTAGTTATTTATAGCACTAATCGTTCAGTACCTCACCGAATAGTTGGAATGTTACCATATTCTTTATGCGTTTTCATTTAGGGATGATTTGGATTCGTATACAAAATATTCTCCGTCTTTTACGTTGCATTGGTCTGAAAAAAGATCTAAGTGCCAAAAAATATGTCTATGTTTGGTTTTTTATATTTGCCGCAATTTTTATTATAATACTCGCTTGTAATGTTTGTTCACCTTCTATAATTAAAGAAGATATTTCCAGAGTACATATCAAAATCTGTTTCTAGAAAAAGTGGCTCAGTTAATATATAAGGTGTATTTCTTGACTTTACTCGTGATATCTGTGATTACATTTGCATTGTTTTATGCTTTGGTGTGTTCTCAAATAAGGGGAGCATTCAGAATTTGTTAAATAAAATGGATGAGAATCTTGGAACAAATAATAACAACCTTGTGCAGTCATATTTAGTTAGCTATTGAAAATGTGGTGGGTTTTATCGACAATCACCTTTCCGTTTTTGTATTTTGCGATATAATTTATGTCTCAAACAGTATTTATCTTTCCATTACCTACATTTTTCGTTCGAAATCTACTGTCTCTCTGTTAACTTTTTGTCATTTTTTAAACTCAGTTGTGTGTTTCGTTCTTGTAACACATGGATCAATATGTCCCGAGACTAACATTGAAAACAACATTTTTTTGCAAAATTTTTTTTTATTCATCAACATAACACTTTTTGTTAATC
Organism: Nephila pilipes; assembly: GCA_019974015.1. Lineage (NCBI taxonomy): Eukaryota > Metazoa > Arthropoda > Arachnida > Araneae > Nephilidae > Nephila > Nephila pilipes. The sequence goes on along the minus strand of BMAW01057521.1, from coordinate 1,142 downwards.
ACCTTTTAGGGTGATACAATCTTTCCAACGCTTTTCCAAATCTTTTTTTTTTTTTTTCGCAAGAAATCTTTTTTGTTGCGAGTAAATAGCGATAAACAGCTTTCTGAATCATCGACTCGTTGCTGTTTTTGTTCCATCGAAAGCAATCGCGGCACCCACTTGGAAAAAACCTTTTTCATGCTCAATTTTTCATGAAGGATAGTAAATACACTTCCATATGATATCTGTGTCATCTCAGCAATCTCACGGAGCTTCACTTTACGATCTTTCATTATAATTTTTTTCACTTCACTCACATTTTCCGGTGTAACGGCTTACACTGGTCTACCAGAGCGTTCCGCGTCATTTGTGTCGGTACGACCACGTTTAAACTCGGCAAACCACCGACAAATCGTTGCTTTTGATGGACAAGAGTCCGGGTAACATTTTTCAATCCATTGTTTCGCTTGCACGGTGTTTTTATCCATTAAAAAACAATGTTTTATCAGAACACGAAACTCGGTTTTTTTCCATTTTTTAAACAAACTACAAAACGACTTTACTCCAACCTCGATAACTCAGCTGTTTCTGGTCCGATCGACTTAAAATTTTGACACGTTTCAAGCAAAGGTTCGTACTCTAGAAAGACCTGGTTACTGGTTTACTACGAGCGCCATCTCTGGGTTAGTCTCGGGAGTTATTGATTGATGTGTTAACTAATTACGCTGCTTTTGTATATGAAGAATCTGAATTGATCGATAAAAAATGCAAATACTTCTCTCACAAACATCAGCATGAATTTATGTCCATCAGAAAAGAATTGTATCTGTCTGTTTGTAAAATTGTACCTATAAAAAGAAGTTTCATATTTGGCGTTCTTGGGACTATTTTTACTTATGCCTGTCTATTCGAATCTATTTGAGTCATGTGTAATCGAGTTACAAAAGAACTTCGTCGGGAACCATTCTCCCATTTCAGGAAATTTTAAACTTTAATTATTGCTTAACTCTTTAAAGATATTGATTAGAGTTTAAACCGTCTCTAATTTAAATGTTTCAATAAAATTTCAAGATTAATTACTTTAGTAAAACTTCTATATCAAAGAGGGTTACATAAATATTTAACGTATTCTTACATAGTTAACGAATATTTTTCAACTAAAT
>BMAW01057517.1:0-10203 GCA_019974015.1 Nephila pilipes | reverse complement strand
TTGCATTCAATTCGGGAAGCGTGAGTTCATGGCTATGTATGTAAATGCTAGTCAATCACAAACAAGATATTCCAGCTTCCATTAGCGTTTTCTTTTTGCTAAGCCTTGCATTAGACTCACAAAAAAGTAAGAAAGAAATCGAGTACAAAATCACTTTCTAACAATTTTTATCCAAATACAGTAGACAACTACCACTCTGGATAAGAATTCAAATTTGATTTAAAATTACTTATATTACGATATAGCATATTTTCATATAGAAAAAATTTACATTAGTTTGTCGGTTGGTTTAATTAACGTCAGAGTAGAAGCAACACGAGGGCTGTTTGCGACGGACCTCGTAATTTTGAAGCTTTATCAAGAGACAAACAATGACACCTAAGGTGCCCCCCCCCCTCTGATGAGATCCGCCCGTTTCCAATGGGATGACTTCGGTCCTGGACAGATTTAACGTATAAGAATCCAGCTATTCTTTGGATCTTCAAAGGCGTCAAGGCTCGAACCTATGTCTCGATGAAAACTGGATGATGAGACTTTGCCGTCTGCCAGTCCGAGACCACAACCAGAGGCTACCGCTGTGATAAGAAGATACATTAAAATTTGAATAATTCACACGAATTCTTATTCAAGAAAAAAAATAGCAAAATAAAATAACCCACCAAACTTCAAGAAGAAAAATTTAATTTCGTTAATAAGAAAAAAAAAAGTTTTAATATTCTAATTCATACAGTTTTACTTGAAGCATCAGTTCGATTAAGAACTTATGTGTTTTATTGAATAATATTTAAATTTAAGTTTAGCTGTGATAGGCCATTTGGTCATGGTCACGGACTCGAGCCTGACTTTGTTTTCATCGATTCGAGTATTCACACCTGATGCAACTAAAGACTCGCGGGCTAACAAGACTGATGCAAATTAAATCTAGTCGAGGTAGCAAGTGTCTGTGATGAGGAAATTTTGATAAAAAGGGTTCCAACTCAAATGTCGTCCTTGTGACTTGATGGATTTTCAAAGTTACGAGTTCCGATGCAAAATCAATATATGTGCCTCGTTAATAAGCAATAAAAATGAATCATTTAATATTTAAGGTAGAAGTAAGCAAAAAAAAGTAATTTTTAAAATAATATAACTAGAAATTTAGAATAAAACAATTCAGTTGATTTTGAACACAATCAATGGCGATGATGGAGTTCTAATAGTAGAAGTCAATACCCAATTTGATACCTTTATCGGACCTATTTAAAGAATTTACTTATTAAAAATCAGTATATCTAATACATGCGACATTTGTGGACGAATTTCTAAGGAACAAAAAATGCTGTGCAAATTCTCACTATCACTGTGGACAGATTTTGGAACGTCCTCATAGACTCAAACTTTAAAACTTTTCACCGAAGCAGTGTTTGAGTTTTAATTGACATTGAAAACTCGAAGGTGGGAGGCTGTCTCAAAATGCTTACATGCCTTCATCGAGCACCTTCCACGATCAACCGAATAACTTTTTTGACTTTTGTCAACACTCCAGTCAGGCTGTGTTTATGAGCGTTTTATTCCTGTCTATAGAACGTCACAAGTAGATGTGTTTGTATTTCGTCATCAGAGTGTAATGTGTTAATTTTAAGATATGATTCCCTCGCGACGCTATCACTTGAAAAGACAAGTACATATAGAACAATAGGAATTGAAGCCTCTTCAAAATTTTCCAAAGTTCTTTTTTTATATTTTAGGTATTTTATACTGAGTCGAAAACCATGGAATAAATTTTAGAGATACAATTTGAAAACTCGAGAATCTCATACCAATTGAATTTTAATTTCCCGTTTTCAGAGAAAGAAATATACTTTTTAAATGCGACACAATTGCTAAATTTCATATGTTTCAAGTATAGCTCTCTCATTGCGGAAATGTATTTCTGTTATGAAAGTAGAATCACATTTTCTCGATCGTTAGAAATCATGTCAAATAAATTTTTATTGAAAACTTTTATTGCGTGAGTTTTAAGAAATTATTTTTAGCAAAATTAATTCCTGATGGATAAAATGAATTGTGTGAATATGGAATTAGGCATTTCTGTGAACTTATCATTCTGTTTAAAAACATCATAGTTAAAAATAAAATTCATCTGACATTTTAAATCTTTTGCATATAAAGTTAAAAAGTATTTAGGCTCATAAAAATAAAGTGTTTTGCTGAAAATATGAAATATGAAAACGAATTTAAAAATTTGGTTAAGTCAAGCTTATATATATATATATATATATATATATATATACATATATAACCTCAATAATTACTCCGAGAAGAGACATCAGATATCCTTCAAACGTTCCACTACAGAGATGTGTCCAAGAACCTTTCTAGAAATAAACTCGCCCCCCAAATGTCACATTTGCATAGAAAATATAAATACCATAAGAATATTGCTCTGAAAATATTATTTTTGAAATTTAAATTAACTGCAATCAATTAGCGTAAATAGTCCTCTCTAGGTGTTCCGTCATTTAACGTAATCTTAAATAAAACCAAATCTGCGAAAAAGGGACATCAAGCACGCATATTAAACGCTTTCTTACTTGTATAAGCATCTCCTGAAACCTTTGCATTGATTTCAATAACTATTTTCTAATCTACATCAATAATCGTCTCAATAATTGGTAGAAATTTTCAACTAAAACAACTTTACTTAAAAGTATCCAGAGTGTTAGTCTAAGGGAGATTGCTTTTCGGGTACTCCAGATGTTACGCAGTAATTTTAAATAATAATACAAAAAACGTGACTGTGATTGCTTAAGAATATCGCACTGAGGAGCAAAACGAGTGCTATTGGCGATGGAGCTCGTCATTTTGAGTCTCGGTCAAGTGACAGGATCACCCGAGTAGGTACTTCCTCATCCAAACTTTCACACCACGGAAAAGGGACGGATTCTTCGAACAGGTTTTGCATGCATCATATCTTTTTTAAAAGACGGTCTTCAGTGGCGTCAAGACTCGAGCACATGAATCCGTGGAAACAGTGCCGGACGCGAGTCACCACCATGAATACTAAGCTGTCATTTGGACAAATGAAAACAAATTTCGCGATCACCCAAACCTGATTTTAACTGTCTAAAAAAATAAGTAATTTCTTATAAGTTACCCTTCTTTATTGTCACACGTTACAGTGAACGAGACGACACTAAACTCAAGCGGCATGAAATGGAAATTAGAAGAATGAGTAATAAACTGAAGTTTATAACTAGAACCATATTATTATTAAATCTTCAAACTAAAAGATTTTCAAGTAGTTCTACAGTTTGATTAATTCTAACAAAACTAAATTATAAAAGTGAAAATGTAAAATAATCCTGTTTTGAAAAAAATTTACTTAACTCATTGCATTAATGATTTTCTAATGAATAAGGAGGGTATTTAAATTAAAAGGGTCTCGAATGTCCTTCAGAAACTCAGGGCCCCGGTAACTCAGTGATGATAATCGCGGAATTGTGGTCGGCGGTTTTCCTCGAGTCGCGGGTTCGAGACTTGATGCAAATGAAAACCCGCCGTTTAGTCAGGGCTGATTCACGTTAAATCGGTCGGGCTCTAAAGTCCTCCCGTTGGAGTGGAGTGGAAGTTAGTCGGGAGTACCATTTCAGGTTTCCCTTCGTCACTTGGGTGAGGTTCAAAATTACGATGTCATTCACTAATAGCCCTCGTGTAGCTTCTAGTGCAAGGTTAATAAAGCCACACTTCCAGAAACTTAAACATACGAGAGTGATGTAATACGCCAGACACTGTTCTTCGTGAGATGTATCGCCTGTAGCTCTTAAACAATTCAATATGGAGGTGGATCGAAAACCATAACATGTTGTGAAATGACTGCAATAGTAAGCAAGCACGGAATTCAGAATGTTTGACACTCTATAATTTAAGTTGAATATGAATGAAATCCTGTTCGATCAAGTGTTATCATATGTTATGTAACATAAGGATTTACTTCTGATAAATAGAAAATTTTAAATTATTGAACTATCTCGCCATATTTTCGTATGAATTTAATCGCGTCCTGAAGGTTTCAATAATAAAATATGGTTTTTACAAAATGTAAATTCTTATTTAAATATTAAATAAAGCTTTTGAGAATCAAGCTTTTAGATGGCGACGTCAGTTGGAGAGTTAAAACTTTTGTACTAATTGCTGAGTACTTTTATTAAGATAATCAAAACACATTTTAATGTAAAAAATTATTTCCATTCATTCTATCATTTTCCTCGAAATATGTTGCGTTTTTTTTTTTATTAGTGTTCCATTGAGATTATAATTTTAACCTGTTTTAACAATAAGACAAAACTGTAAAAAAAGTATATTTTGAATAAAAAAAAAATTCAAAAGACTTTTAAGTGAAAAAATTGAGTTCTAATGAGAACACTTGAGTTGTTAAACGCCAGAATGTTCGAAATGTTTGAAAAAATATTCCGAGGTTTGGTTGGTTTAATTAACGTAGCACTAGAAGCAATATGTTGCCGATTGACGAAGGACCTTGTAATTTTGAACATCTGCCATGTAACGTGGATGCGTATGAGCAGGCACACCCATTCTAACTTCCATATTACGCCAAGTCTTAATGTCCACAAAGATAAAATCCACGACTCGAGGAAATTCGCTGCAAGCGAACATGAAATTCAGGGCTCCGTGGCAAAAGATATATCTAAAATAAACTATTCATAAGTTAAAAAAATTAAACTTTCCTTTTTCTACATGTTTATATCGTTATTAAAGAAACTCATGTTCCGTTTTATTAAATCCTTGAGGAAATTCATTTTCCTCAATGTATTACTAATTTTTTTACTGTCCACAAATTTCATTATTACATTCTATGATTTTAACAATTTATAATATTTAAAGTAAATTTCTCATATTGATGAAATATGGTTTATTTTTACTTTAAATTAATGTACTTCTACATCTAAGCCACACACAAATAATTAAAATTAAAAAAAAAAACAATACTATGATATATATGTTATATTAAGTTTAATTGAACTGAATATTATGTTCGTGTATACATGTAAGGGATATAATAATAATCGTATTTAATTTTAGTTTCAGTTTGAAAGAGTATACTTTTACCTCTGATTGCGACTGATTAGTATTATTTTGTGCAAGCTAGAATTCATTATTGAAAACGCATATACCTTCGTATGCAAACATCAATATTCCTATGAAAGAGTTTGAACACTGAGGCAAGTGTTTGGATTTTAGGTAAGAAAGACTTGTATTTTTCGTATATTTCAACATTATGGATGAGAAAAGTATTGAATGTCAATTCTGCCAAAAGTCGTTTCCTCAATAGAAAGCTTAGATTTGCACTTAGCAACTCATTGCGAAGAAAACCTTTTTAATTAAAATAAATGCAATAATAATTCGATATAAAAACCAACGTTTTTAAAAATAACGTTTTTATATGGTAGCAAAGTTTATTAAAGAAAATTATTGAAATATTAGTTAAAACTGTTAGTTATTTTTAACTTTAAAATTTACTTAAAAAGATACATTTGTGAGCATATTAAGAAATTCATAATACTCATAAAATCAAAACATGCATTTGAAAGTTTGTAAGTCATTCTATTAAAAAAAATGGGAACCAGAATTCAGGAAAGGTTTATCCTTGGCGACAAGAATTATTTGGCAGTATTTTGCCAAATGTGGCTACCCTGTTCCGTTTCACGGATTTAACGCTCCCCCCAAAAAAAAAAAAAAAAAAAAAAACGCCAAGTTTGGTGCCAATTTTTGAAATCGCGCCAAGTGTTTGGGCTAAACTGCATTATTAAAGAAAATATTAGTTAAAACTTGTCGCAAATGTCTAAATATTGCATTGTTAGGCGAGTACGAACGATTCCCAAAATTTCAAAGCTCTAGCTTGTTGGGAAGTTGGTTAAATTAACGATCGAAAATTTGATGACACACACACACACACCAAGTGAAATTCAGAAAAACGTTTTAAAAAGTCGTATTCTACGATGCATGATCTGACCCATCATCGGCGTTTTCGTGCACGGAGTGTAGCATATTTTTGCGAAATTTGCGGCAAATCATTTTCTTATAAGTCTACTTTAGATACACATTTACTCTTTCATTCAAATGAGAGATCTTATCCGTGTCGAATATGTTATAAGGCTTTTTCTAAGAGCTCTAACTTAAAAGTTCATTTACCTATTCACTCAAATGAGAAGCCATATGTTTGTGACATTTGCCAAAAAGGGTTTTCTGCTAAAGGAGATTTGAATAAACATTACCGTATTCATACGAAAGAAAAGCCTTATGTTTGTGAAGTGTGCAAGTGCGCTTTCCGTGACATTAGTTCAATGAAATGTCATTTACGAATTCATACGAAAGAAAGACCGTACGTTTGTGAAATTTGTAATAAGGCCTTTTTCCGTAAGAGGTGTCTTAAAACGTCACTTACTCCTTCACACAAAGGAAAAACCTCACAATTGTGAATTTTGCATGAAATCTTTCACTGATTGTAGTAATTTAAAGAGACATTTGCGCATCCATACTAAGGAAAAACCTTATGTTTGTGAAGTTTGCAGTTACGCTTTCAGTGACACAAGTGCTCTTAGAAATCATTTACGTATTCATAGCAAACAAAAACCTAACGTTTGTGAATTCTGCAAGAAATCTTTCACTCAAAGTAGTAATTTAAAAAGACATTCCTGTATCTGTACTGAGAAGATGCCTTCATGATTTTGATATTTGTATGATGTCATTTTCCCCAGGCTTTCCTTTTAAAAGTCAATTATTCATCAAAAGGAATAAACATATTTTCTACCTATTTAACAAAAGATTTTTGGATCCCGGGTATTTGTTGTTAACATGTGAGACATTCAAGGAATTAATTTTAAAATTTTAATTAGTAAACATAAGAAATTTAATTACTAAACACTAGAATCTTTCTCCAATTGATTTATATCCTTTCTCTTTAGAGAACGATTTATACTTTAAAATGTGACACAAATTTAAATAATTTTTATATTTCAAGTATTGTTGTTATTGTGAAATTCTGTTATTACATTTCGGATTGTGACATTACAGCTACATTTCAGTGACAGATTGAAATTATTTTGAGTAAGGTTTGATGGAAAATTCTTACAAATTTCATGAAATATATTTAAAGAAAATTATGGTATGATGATGCATTGAGTTTTAAGGAATTGACTGAAACATTTATTCGAATACTGATAATATTAAGAAGGAAAATATAAACTAACGCCGATGAAATAGGATTCATTTAATTTTATTGCCATTTTACAATAATTTGGAAGAAATTTTTTAACTCAAAAATGTTTACGAAAAACTAATATATTCTTTTGGAAACATGTAATTAGTAATTTACAATTATTTTTGAAAAATTTTATTAAATTAAAAACTATTTGCATTGTAGAACACTGAATAAAAATTTACTTGCTTTAAACCTTTCATTGTGGTGTGTATTTTATGTAAATCATAAAATGAATTTTATTTTTAGTGTTGAGGAATATCTAACAATTTTTCTACTTTTATCTAATATTTTTGTACGTCGATCAGGTTTATGAAATTATAGCTTTTTATATGGGAATGAATTAAGTGTTGAATGACTGCACAATTTCTTTATTACTCTTTTAGCTGAAGTATTTAGGAGGCATTAAAAAGTATTTGTATCATTTAACTTCAAAGTTCCTTACGGTATCAATATTTTAATAATAACTAAATGTTCATGAATTTGTAAATATATTTCTTTCATTCGAGATGTTGATTGGAGCCATTTTTATAACAACAAAAATCCTTCTTGTTGCAACTCAAACTTTTCGAAGCTCTTAGAATTTACGCTAGTAAGGATTGGAAGATAAGAAAAGGGGGTGACCACAATGGCTTACCTTCTTCAGGTGAGTACGGGTGTCTTGAATTTGAGGGACCGTAGTGTTTTCCATCCCTTGGGGTTTACACTGTTTCGTAAATACGGGTGACTCTCGAGATACCTATTTTCGAGATTTCCATCATGATACCCAATTTTTTTAAAAAAATTTCCACTTATTTTTGAATTCTTTACACTTTACTAGCTTTATTTTTACTACTTACCATGTTTGGCGCATTGCCTCATTTGGTTTCTGCTCCATTGAAAATACTATCACTTTCTCATTCAAATGTCTGGATCACATTTACACCTTGTTTGGTGCTGCAAGGCCGCATCCGACACTTGCGCCATTAAACTCCACTGTCACATTAGAAAAGAGGGTGTCATATTAGGTTTCTCATTCTCGTCATTGGACAGAGGTTCAAAGTCCCTAAATCCGTCGACAATAGCCCTCGCGCTGCTTATAAGAGTGACGTTTACAAACATTTAATGACAATAAATCTGATAAAAATAAAATATATTGTTGCAATAAGAGACTAGAGAAAAAAGTATCCTTCCTATTCTGCGTTATTATCCATTTTTATGCTTGCAGAATATGTAATTTCAAATTTTTACTTTATTTATGTATCAAACATATCAAAAAATCCTAAAAATGTTATCAAAGCATTATGATGCAGTGATTGTACGTGATATATTTTGTACTGAAATTTGGTACTCTGCGTATAATACAAATATGAGTATTTATAGAATTTGCAGAAGTTAATGTTTTTTCCTTTTTGTTTACCTCTCTCTTTATAATAAATATTATATTTTTTATGTATTTCATGTACGTTATCTACCAGAAAATAATAATAAAATATTTTACGTACAATTTGTGTTAGGAAGCGTGAAAGCGAAGATTCTGAAATCCAGCAGGTAGACAGGGAATGATATGCTGCTATCAGAGAAACAATACTTCGGTAGCATTAAATGATCCACGACATTTTCAAATGGAGTCTTTCTTTACATATTTAGAGAATGATTTGTGTTGATCACTTCATTTTAATTAGATTAAAATGAAGACAATATCTAACGAGCAATTTAAAACCAAGCATTCGGTTGTTTTTCATATATAATGGTAATTTTTCTTAAGTTAGAAAGAATGGCAGAACTTAGAAAAATGATATGTGGTTTAATAATTAATGCATCGTAAAAAATTATAATCCTCTTGGTCTATATTTGTAATTCCTGTATAATGTTGGTAAAAAGCGCATATCTTCTTGTTCGCAATATCTTTGAGGTAATACTTCATTCGTCAATATATTAGTAGTTAAAAGATTGACTATATTTTTTTTTATTATTAGATTTTATTAGCGAAGCAAAAACTACCTTTATTAAATAAATATTTTCTCATATTGATTAAATATGGTTATCTACTTTAAATTAATATTGTTGATTCATCCAAGTCCCGTGGACGCAGTAGCTTAGTTGCTTTTGTCGAGTCGAGGAATTGAGCTTTGATACCATTCCACATCCACTATGTAGTCGGAGCTGAAGCACGTTAAATCTGATGAGGCAGAAATTCTTCTCTTTCATGTGATGTGAGAAATAGTTAGATTCCAGCTCTGGTGTTGACCTAGTTACTTGATCGAAACTTAAAATTTTGAGGTCGTCAGCTTTTGCCCTCGAGTTGCTTCTAGCGTGAAGTTAATTAAGGTAATCTATCTTTCATTTTGAAAATAATTTCAATGAATATGTCGTGAACTGCTTGGATAGGAATTGTGTACGTCCCTTTAAAAAAATTTGTTTTATTAAAAATTTTAAACGTAAGAAATATATAGATTAAACAATGCCTAAAATATGTCTTTAAGAGCATTTGTGATGTAGTGATTCATTCGAGAGGCAGCATTAAAATTTAGTTTTATTTATATAAATATATTAAAAATTTTACTATATTTACAAAAACGTAGGATAACTCCAATTTTGAAATTAAAAACAGTTTTTTTTTTCTGAGACCAAAAATTAATACTTAACGTGGTGAAAGCGTTAAAAGGAACTCAAGTTTTCGCGTTGAAGTTTGAGAAGTCATCTTTTCTTTGAGTTTCATTAAATTTCAGAAGAGTAAGGTCATGTCTCTAAATTTAAATGTTATTCAAATACAAGCAAATGTTTCCCATTCCAAAAGCATTTTTTTTTTCTGCCTAAACCTTCCATTAGACTCAAGAAGAAATCCCGTTTTTTATATTTTGTCATACAGTAGACAAAATCAATTACGTCTAAAATGCACATTGAATTCATTATACTTAAATTACGAAATAGCATTTTCATATAGGAAAAAGATACACATTAGGTTG
>BMAW01057515.1:31603-46081 GCA_019974015.1 Nephila pilipes | reverse complement strand
TTTTACCTAGATTGTCATCCGAAGAGAAGTGATCCGCATCCCACACTTGAAGCTCGAGTATGGGCGGCATTTTAAATTCGGTCTCGTCCCAGGAAAAGATCGAAACTTTTTTAATGACCACCAACTTCCGCTCGATGGACAGGTAGTCGAAGGGGAACACGAAGCGCCAGTTGAAGTTTCCTTCCCCCGTCAGTGATCTTGGAAGAGAGAACGAAAACTATTTCATTCCACAGTTATTATCTGATCGATTTGAAACTGAAAGTTCTCGTTTACTTACCATTTTACATTCGTGAGTATAATGTTAAGGGGATACAGTACTGTAAAAATGACCAAAATATCAAGACAAGTTTTATTACTTTATTTTAACCTTACATAATTAAACATCCGTGTATAGGACTACCGACCCTTGTCAGTTTTACGAATTCTAGATGTTCCAATGCGCTCCCTCCACATCACTCACAATACTTTCAAAACTAAAATGAGTTACCCGAAGATGATTAGTACAGCTGTCAATTTGTTAATTTTCACGATTTGGTGTTGCGGCGACCACACTTAGTAAGTTCAGCAACAGTCCCTCTCACATCCAGACAAGGTCCTCATTGAAGACTTACTCACTCGTGAGAAAAGGCAAGCAACATTTTTGTTTACCATTAACTTTAACGTCTTAGATTCCGATTCTCCTGGGGACGGAGAACACCCCCGCATCAGATGTCCAGTTTAGCAAGTGTCAATTCTTGCCCCGGTTGGAGTGCTCAGGACCAATACCTAGTTAATTTTCTTCAGCTACCCAACCAAAACAAAGGATTATGCCCGTGGTTTTGGAAGAGCCGTGACCAGTTCATTCAATGGAAACATTTCCAAAGAGAAGAGGCAATTAGAGCTCCACAAAATGTTCAACTAGAATGTCCGAGAACATCGCAATACATTTTTAGCACGCGACCAAAATGCATAGCTGATCTAAGTGCGAAAAACACTTTTTATCTTGTAAATATCATCTTAAGTATTTTAAATTAACTATAATAAAAATAGTGTGTAAATAGTATCAATCATTTTTACGTAACCTTATACTCTCTAAGTAACATATCGTTTTGACGCAATTTTAACAAACCAACATGCGTCTAACAGTAGAATGTTAAGTTATATCGAACAGAAATATGCTACGTTTCATTAAAATAAACATTGAACGTGTTTTGAATATTGAAAAAGTGCACAGAAAAGACAAAACTGAATGCGCGACAAACAAGAGCAGAATTTGTTCTTTCTGTCCATATAAGAAACGCAGAATAAAAAAGCACGTATGCAACGAATGCAACTAGGCTATTTTTGGAGAGCATAATTTTAACATCTGCCAAGAGTGCGAACACAAATTTTTATCACTCTTTACTATTTATTATTTTTTTTATCTGAAAAGCTAAAATTTTTTCTCTTCAGCTATGTCTATCAAGTACCTTAGTTCAAGCTCTGTCAGAACAAATGATTAGTTACAGAGCAACGCTGTTTTAAGTTTAGTTATCTAGGGTTAATTGCATGACTTTTCTAAATATATATACAAAATTTCACACCTCGAACTATATTTTTAGGGAGTTATTTAAATTTTCCTCACCAGGGGGCTAAGACACTTCAATAACGTTAAAAACCTTAAACTGTCTTTTCTTATCTTCTCATTTTTCAAGATGGTCATTCATGTACTTAATATATTGCCTAGGCTTTTTTTTTTTTTTTTTTTTTTTTAAAAAAAAAACAATTTAAAATTTTCAATTTTTTATCAGTTGTTTGTATAAAACTTTTAATAATAATTTGTCCATGGAAAAAGGATCTAGATAAATAGTTGTTGTTTTTTTTTTAAAAAAAAATTATATGAAGCTGTTTTTTTAAAAAGCGTCTTACAGAAAACGTTTTGCGCAAATCTATAAATAGCACTAGAGCGACCAAATCCATGTATAAAGTCGTGAGAAAGACTTTTAAGAAATCGAGAAATTAGATATTGAAAAATATCAAAGTTTGTAGAAGTAATAAACATTTTTAAATATAGAAATAATTTTAAAAAATTTAAATTTTTAAAATTATTAATTTCAAAACAAAAGTTTTGCTTTTCTTCTGAAATGCATATTTTATACGTATTCATATACGGTGAATGGAAATTTTTTTCTTAAATATCTAATTAAAAAAATAGTTGCTCACAGGATACTGTATCCCCTTTAATCCTATGAAATGTCTTTTTTTCCTCCCCAAATCTATTCTTTTTATTTCTTTGAATGCAATGAAGTACATCCGAAATAATGAAAATAATGAAGGTTTCTTTAAAATTAGATTTTTCTTCGGAATTTTGAAAATACTTTTACGATTTGCTTGTATGTTTTCAGATTTTTTTCAAAAAAATATTTTCTAAAAATCATGAGAAATATGCAATTTTACAGAAGCCTTCGTTAATTTTGCTGTATCAGATGCACTTTGTTGCATTCAAAGAAATATTTGAAGAGATAAAAAAGACATATCTAAGAAGTTTAAGACTCTACACTTACGAATTCAAAATAGTTCATAAACGGGATCCTTATTGTAATTCAGCAAATTTTCTAATCAAATTTCTTATCTTTTAAACTATTTTTACCGTAACTTTGAAGCTGTCTATCACGCAATTATTAATAGAAATTTTAGTATAAATCTAAAGTTAATTCTAAATTGAAATGCTTGAGTGGGAAACTACAATGATTCATTCAAAATGCGCGTAGAATTACTTTATGAATATTTATATTCCAACAAAAGTAATTATTTTTACTCTTATAAATCAAAAATAACGACGAGCATGACATTTATCGAGACATTTTTTATGTAACTTAGAAAATTTAACATAAAACTCGTGGAGAAGAAGTCTTAATTAATTTTTGAAAAAATTGTAAAATAATCGCTTTTTACATTATACGCATTAATGGTTCTAGTCACCATCAAGGAAACAAATTATCTCTAATTTATTTAAGAAGCATTTTGTTTTCTACTATTTTTTAGTAGAAGAATGAAGAGCAAATGCATTCGCTACACTCACACACTTATAAGGCTACTCCTTCAAATTTGAGTAATTGACATGAAATCTTTTAACATGGAAATTAGCATTGCAAACTTTTGAGATTACATTTCAGTAATTTATTACGATTACATCAGCAAAAATCAATCCAAGAACGGGATTTACGATTCAATTTTTTTAGGACTGTTTGCTCATTGTACAGATAAGTGTCTGACAATCAACAGAGGGATTATAAAAAAGATCTGTAATAAAAGTTTTTAAATCAATTTTTTTTTAAAATTATTTTAAATTTATATTTTTCAGAATATTCTTTCTCGTTTTATTCAACATCTTTTTGAGCGATGAGTCTCAAATAACCTAGATATTTATTTTATTTTGATAAAATACTAACTGCAATCCTCTGTCATTTTCACTTTTTCTCGTTTTCTGTATTCATTTGATTAGCTTGAGATTAATATTGCTTCAGTTAAAATTGAAGGTCATTTCTTTGACGTATCACCGATTGTTTTTAAAGGGAAAAATGTATCGTAGACCGAAAAGAACACAGGATAACTGACATATATGCCTTGAATAATTGCATTTTAATTCGAGAGCGAACTGAGTTAGAATTTAGGTTAAGATAAAACCGCGCGATGGTACGGATATCCTTGAGCTGTTAATCGTCCGGTGCAGCCGTTAACTTGAGTTTGCTTTCAGTTTTTTCTTCTTCTCATTTAATATCACATTTGTGAGGCGTTGCCTTTCTCAGCTACAATCGCTTTATTTCATTCGACTAATCTAAATTTTTTAATTAAAAAGTTATTTTAAAAAGTCAAATGTGATAGAATCGGTTTTTAAAATATTTCCAGACTTGTTGCGGTGGTTTTCTAACGTGGCGCAGAAAAACCTGTTCTTTTGAACACTTAAACGAGGAAGCAAATAGTGGAATGGAAAGTGGCTATGAATACGTAATTATAAAATAAGGCCAGACAACAATTTATAAATTCCTTGAGGTTGAAAAGATGAAAAAATACAAAACGAGCGAATGTAACAGAACGATCTGGAGAAAGCTATTTACAACTCGGATAAAGGAGTTTGGTAATATCTCAACTTCTTTCTGTTTGCGTACATGATCAAAATATAAATGTCATCAAATAAGACTTCTTTTGAGAGCGAATCTGTCTGGAATTAGAATTCGGAAATAGTTTTCTATTTTTACCTGTAATGAACGTCCGTAGTTTGAGCGTCTCCTTTCTTAGTCAGCCAGCTGAAATTTAATGAAATACAAAATATTAAAAGAAATATCGGAGTAAAGTATGTTATGAAAAAGTGGTAGTATTTCTTATCATTGTTAAACTACGACACATTAAAAGGTTAAATATCAGAAACGATTCAATAAAAACGAGTTTCTTTAAATTAGAATAATGTAGATACTTTAAAATGTTTATGTAACAAAAAGAATGATCGATTTGTGTAGCATCCTGTTATTATTCCCTTACGAGGTCATTATTAAATTTATTTTAAATAGTTCTGAATTAATTATCTAATGAACTAAAAAGTCAC
The DNA here is from genome assembly GCA_019974015.1 of Nephila pilipes. NCBI lineage: Eukaryota > Metazoa > Arthropoda > Arachnida > Araneae > Nephilidae > Nephila > Nephila pilipes. Next base: position 41,520 of record BMAW01057515.1, on the reverse strand, counting down.
ATACAGATGATAATCAAGAATAATCAATATTTAATCCTCAACATACTCTATTTGTGGCAATTAATCCCGAAACGCATCTGATCTATTATAAAACAAAATAATTTCGGTTTTTTTTTTTTTTTTATCTAAACGAACCAGTAGGGTTGGAATCGTTAGAAGCATTAAAGATGAGGATCCGAGTCCTTGACCCTCAGTAGAACCTTCCTGTCTTTGATTCGAAAAGCACTCACTCTTGGTAAGAAGGCCACTATTCCTTCGTTTGCAGCTTCAGCTTGACTCTCTATTACAAACTGATTTCCAACTCCATATTCAATGCTTTACTGCTTAAATAAGCATTTCCAATATTCTATTCACAATATATATATATACAACATTATTTCTAATTTAATCGACATTCATCAAGTTTCATTTATTGGGCGAAATTTTCAATTTATGTAACATCATAAAAAGTTCCAAGAAGTTTAGTTGAGGGGGAAATTGTGATAGAGCCCGTGTCATGAATTTTTTGAAACAAATATCAAATTAAAGGGAAGAATAAAAAACTTTGTCAAATATTTTTAACCTGATAGTAATGAAAAATGCTTTATAATCCACACATAAAACTACGGCTATATTAAAGTCACTTATGTTTTGTATAATGTTTTTTGTGGAAGCTACAAACTCTGTTCTCCCGAAATACCTGCAGGACTTAAGTTATTTTCCCTCGGATTTTTTTTCTTCCTGTGAAACAGCGGAATATTTCGCGAAACATTGATTCTGAATGTTTTGTTTTTTATTTAAAAATTTCTTTTTAAATGTAGAATAGAAACAACATGCCTTAAATGAGAAATATGTAATAATTAGTAATTTTTTGAACACAAAAATTTTACAGCTTTAAGATAAAATCTAAAGAAGGATTCTAGGCAGTAAGACTTATGTTGACTAAAATTTAATCGGAACCATTGAACTAGCGGATGACCATCTTTATTTTTTGAAATTTTACGACAATTTACAACAATCATTTTTAACATAGGATAAAACGTATTTGTTTTGAGAAAATGGCGTCAAAAAATGCATAGGCATAAAATGGAGGGGATGCTCGTCCTTGTTGTCAACAATCTCCAGCGTGCAATGCATTATCGTCTAAGGTGAATACGTTGGAAATTTGTAATTCCAGTAACCAGTTTTTTCCCTTCTCTTTTCTTACATTTTCATTGGTCTTTTATAATGCTTCCTATTTGAAACTGTTTTATACCTGCAATTGTCGTCACACGTGTATCAGTCCAATGCCAAAAATGGTTTTTCTATGCGTTGATCGATTTGAGCAGGGAAATAGTGGGTGTTGTCATTCGAAAATTTCGAAATTTTTTCACTGCAACCGTAACAGTGAGAACCCTAATGTTTTAAATCATCACACTCTCGAACGCATACCTTCGAATAAAAATATCTGGAATATCCTTCCGATTCATTGAGCAAGTAGGCCTCTAGGGGCTCTTATATCGGGGAAGTGTTTTTATGACCACCCTGTATGTATGTGTTTCCAAAGAGATTTCAAAATTTATATTCAAATTTTAACCCACTTTCAATATCCGAATTGAAACTTGGCGAATAACTCCGATGACAATACAACACTGTGGTATGCTTAAACAGTTACGCACTTGGGGGAGCCTCACGTTTTGTACTCGAATTTCAACATACTCCCTATCATCCGATTGTGTTTGCATACACTTATAACTCCGATGACAATACAACAGTACGGTACGCTCGAGTACTTACGAACTTTGTCAGAAGGAGGTGGAGAGGGTTTTGAGGCTCGGCCCTTGCATTTGGTACTCGAATCTTAACCCAATTCCTATTATCTGATTCAGCTGAAATTTTGAATACTCGTATAATTCCCATTAAATACATTACTATGGTCTATTCAAGCAATGAAGGACTTGAAGGCCTGTTGCCTTGCACTTAACAACGTTCGATTCATTTGAAATTTTGCTTCCTCGTATAGCTCAAATAATCGTTTTTCAGTCGTAACTTTACAACAGAATTATTGAATTCACAAATGCATAATTGGCGTATTCTATAAATAATGTTCAAAGAAAGAGAAAGAGAAAAGAAAAATATATTGGCTATTGAAGGACGATGGATGACCTAGCCCGATTGCTCATCAGCTGCGGAAACAAGGCAATGATGACCTTTCGAAAGAAGCAGATTCCTCATGAGCGACAACCTCTCCTTTCGACCGCGATTCTCGTAATGAGCAGGTACAGGGGAAATTGAGAAAGGGACGGTAAAATGAGGAACGTTCTGATTTTTCTTTCTTTCTTTCTTTCTTTTTTTGATGTTATAATAATGATGGCTACATTCTGACAATGATTTTTGCAAAAACCACACTTCCACACCAGTTCCTTTTTTCATGAATGTTAAAAATTCACGAGCTCTCTACGCCACTTTGCATATACTAGTGCATTTCGTCACTTTTATCCAACCACGTATTTTGCGCTCTGTTACATGAATAAAATGGAAACGAATGAGTACAAAATAACAAAGAATTCTTATTCACCCTTTCACGTAAATATCCGACATTTTTTCACCAGTGAAAAATGCATCGTCGTCCAAGATGACCTCGTCTGTGTTCCAGATGATGACCCGTAATTCGTAGCTGAAATTCGAAAAAAGGACATCAGACATCAATTTAATAAAATGTAACTCTTTGTATTATTCATATTATTATCTTTCTTAATCAACGAATATCGAAAGATCGATACAAAAGGTGTTTACACATTTTTAGGACAATTACGGAATAATTTGATATTTTTCAAAAAACGAGAAAGAGCACTACCTTAAAATTCTAATATTCATACACATAATGCATTCTTAATTACTAGTAGTGGCGATTGGGAAATAGAAAGAGGGGGGAGAATTTGTTGACAAAATTAAAATAATGGGGGTTTGGGGAGTATAAGAAGATACATACAAAATTTAAAAGTTTAGCTCCAAAAGTTTTTGATGTTTCTCTGAGCGAATTTGGGCTGAGAAATAAAAGTTGATTGCTTATACCAGCTTTGCTGCGGTATAATTTTAATACTAGTGTGTAATTTTTTTTTTTAAATTTTTGATCAAAGGAACGATAAGATACAAGAAAATGGAAGTAAGGAAAATCAAAAATGATCGATGATAATCTCATTGAAAAAGGTATGGCTTATTCAAAATAAACACCAAAAATAATTTTCCAAAATCCATGTAGTGAATTTATTCTTTTACACTCTAAAACTCTAAAACTACAAATTTTGCAAGAAAAAGTCTGAAAAATACTTTTTTTTATATTTCTTAGTTTAAATAATTTTTAATTAGGTGTTCAAAGCAATACTATCAATTGTAGAGAAAGGAAGATGCACAAAGTAAAATAAGTTTTTAGGAGTTATATGTTTAACCTTTCTTTTTGAAAATAACGTTAAATGTCTTAAGTATCTCCTGCACAGACTTCCACACATTCATCCACCTCGCCTACTCTATCTCACTGCACGAGTCTAATATTTGCTGCGATTTTGTACGAAGCGTTTAGTGGCGACGCACAAGTCTAACAACCTAGTTGCGATGTATGGCATTGCATTTGGTGCATATTTCCGCTTAGTAAATGTTTTTAATAAGTAAAGAAATGTAAGAATATATAGTTAGATGATAAGATAACAGAGTTCATACTAACATTTTGCTTATAATTCTTAGTTTAAGGCAACTAAAATGGAATGAAAATTGAATTTTACCTAAAAAGGTAGAATTACCGCCATTGATAACTACTCTTATTCACTTATATCAAGAAAAAAAAGTAATTTAATAGAATCTCCATATGTATTGAAAGTTCTACTAAATTAATGGATGACAGCAATACAGGTTCTAAAATTGCAAGATTAAAAAATTACGATTGAGGCGTCCTCTTTCCTCCTCAGTATATTACACATATATACAAGTACAAGAGTATTAGTTTTCCCTCTCTATTTGTGTGTTATCGAATGCAGTAACCACTCGGCATTTGAATAGCGTTATAGATGAAAAGAACATCAAATTTTTTACCCACCTTTCCGATTTTCTCATGGAGATTTCTCTCGGAACTCTAGGAGGGACAGTGTCCTCTTCGAACATGTCCAGCCACATCATCAACTGACCCTGCGAATAAGAAACTTTAAATGTAATAAAAATTAATTTTAAGAGATAAGACAGTTGTATTTTATCTAATATTTTATCATTTAACGTGAAAAATATTTATAAAAGGTCTGACGCATTAAAATAGCCCTTTAAAAATGCTCATTTAGTCACTTGAAAACATTTCCTTTTGCTTTAATTCGTTGTGTTTCCATAGCAACACAGAAAAATGTAATAAGGTAATTGTGGTACCTTAGACAAGGAAAAATGAGCTAAAATGGGGTGGTGCTTTATCTGCTGTAACCACATACTTGCTTATAACAGGTCAATTGAAAAGTCCCCGGCCTACCATAGTTAAACATATTTTTTTTGGCAAAATTAGTTTTTTTTATTCGACATAATACCCTTCAAGGGTGATATACTGATTATAGCGACCCTCCAACTTTTCGATACTATATTTTTATAGTACGATTTGTCCTTTGCTTCAAAATAGGCCTCAGTTTCGGCGATCACCTCTTCATTCGACGAAAATTTCTTCCCAGCGAGCATTCTTTTGAGTTCTGAGAACAGGAAATAGTCCCGGGAGCCAGATCTGGAGAATACGGTGGATGAGGAAGCAATTCGAAGCCCAATTCGTGGATTTTTGCCATCGTTTTCACTTACTTGTGACACGGTGCATTGTCATGGTGAAGCAGCACTTTCTTTTTCCTCAAATGCGGCCGTTTTTCGGCTATTTCGTCCTTCAAATGGTCCAATAACGCTATGTAAAAGTCGCTGTTGATGGTCCTTCAATTTTCAAGGTAGTCAATGAAAATTATTCCATGCGCATCCGAAAATACAGACGCCATAACCTTGCCAGCCGAACTGTTGCGTTTTTCCACGCTTTGGAGCGGGTTCATCGTGTGCAGTCCACTCGGATGACTGTCGATTGGACTTCGGAGTGAAATGATGGAGCCATGTTTCATCTATTGTCACATATCGACGCAAAAACTCGGTTTATTACGCTTGATCCTCTTCAAACACTGCTCCGAATCATCAACTTGTCGTTGTATTTGGTCAAAAGTTAGCTCGCGCGGCACCCACTTTGCTCAGAGCTTTCTCATACCCAAATATTCGTGAATGATATGATGTACACGTTCAGTTGAAATCTTTAGAGTGTCTGCTATTTCATTCCATTTCAATTTACGGTCATTCAAAATCATTTTGTGGATTTTTTTGATGTTTTCGTCTTTTGGGCATCCACTGCGTTCACCATCTTCGGTGCTCATTTCACCACGTCTAAACTTAGCATATCAATCCTTGATGGTTGATTTTCCTGGGGCAGTGTCCGGAAACTCGGCATCAAGCCAAGTTTTTGCTTCAACTGTATTTTTTCCCTTCAAAAAGCAATATTTTATCAACTCGAGAAATTCCTTTTTATCCATTTTTTTCACAGTAACAAAAGTTGCTTTACTCAAAATGCTATAATTCATAAACTAATGATCCGACAGCTGTCAAATTTATACACGCATTTTTTGAGGGTTTTGGGCTAACTAAAAATCATATGGATTTAATTCTAGTAGTGCCATCTATGTGTCAGGCCGGGGACTTTTCAACTGACCTGTTAGACGTGTCTGTATGATTGGCAGCTACATGTTGAAGTAACTCTTGCAATACCTGTTGTAAAAATGTGAGGTATGTTCTGCCGTCCAATCGGAAAGGTAGAAGGTATGGGTCGATCAAATGGTCACCCACAATTTCAGCCCTAACATCTACGCTTCAGAGACGCTTGAGGACATGTGTCGTACATATTGCTAGATGCCCACATATGAAGGTTGGGAGTATTCGAAATGCCTTCGCGAGTAAAAGTGCAATCATTTGTGAATAACACACGTACACTAAAATCAGTATGCGCGGATAGATGTTGCAAAAACCAATGAGCAAACTTGACACGTGGAGCATAATTTGCTGATATCAAGCTTTGAGCTTTATGTACCTGGTAGGTGTGGAATCCTTCGTCCCGCAGTATTCACCAAACAATCGAATGGGGCACATTTACGGCACTGCACACGTTTCGCGTGCTAATATCCGGACGATCTCCCATTCCTTGCAGAATGTTCTCTTCAACTCTTAACATCCGCACACTCCTGCCACGCCAGTGACAAAGGATACTATTTCACACAGACAATGATGCAATCGTCCGAACATTTTTTGGTCTGAAATGTGTTTTTTTGGAAAACGCTGTCTGTACAGTCTCAGTTTCCAGGGTATTTCCATTCGCAATAGCATACGCAAAATGCATCTCTGTTTCTTCCTGATTCTTGAACGTCGCTATGTCTTCTTAAATCCATGGTAGAAATGACGATACGCAAGAAAACTCGCGCTTTATACTTTCCATTACAGTGCCGTCTAGTGGGTCACCGCTTGTTCTCCGCTCATGCATTGGATGGCGAAAAATGCTTGTGAAGATGTTTTCTGCCACCCGTTAAATTTCTGCACATGAGTTTCGAAACACCCCGTATGACGGGTCGTAACTAAAATCATGACTCGAAGGAAACAAAGTCGGCCGCGAGCTCGTGACCAAAAACCCTCGACAACCGTGACCGTGTAGAAGGTATAAAATTAAGATATCAGTTTGATAATTCTCCCAAATATATATGTTAGTGTAAGTAGTAAAGCTTAAATTGGACGACAAATAACTTTTTTAAGTGGAATTTTTTCCCCCCAGTAAATTTGCTGCAGATGAAATTGATTTTTATCAACATTTTTATCATGATTTTTATGCACTATTCTCAATTCTACGATTTAACATAACTTCTTTTAGGTATTAAAGTATTCATTTTGAGAGTTCCGCTTATTTACTTCACAAGGGATTTTTATGTTTCATATCATGTTTTCTGTTTGGTTTGCTTCCGATTAAACCTTACACTTGATCAAATAAGTAGAAGATTTTTAGCACAAAGAATATGTTTTCTTAGGAAGAATAATCCTATAAAGTATGTTTGGATTAAATACAGGGTGTTTCGCAAACTCATGGTCGAACATTTAAGTGGCGACAGAAAACATCTAAACAAGCAAATTTCACCATACAAGGTATAAGCGGAGAGCAAGCGGGAAACGCTGTCGAGGACCACTGCCAGTACAGTCTTTCGGCTTCCAGAGCATTCCCATTTTCAAGACCATACATAAAATGCATGTCCGCCTTTTCCTGATTACTGTACTTCGCCATGCCTTCTGAAATCCGTGGTAGAAATGACGATGTGTAAGAAAACCCGCGCTTAGTGCTTTCCATGACAGCGCCAGTTAGTGGTTCAAGTCTAGCTCTTCGCCTGAGCATTGTGTGGTAAAAATCACTTGCTTGGATGTTTTCTGTCACCCGTTAAATTTTTGCTCTTGAGTTTCGAAATACCATTTATTATGTTGCGCCTGCGTGTAAAAGGAGAAAAAAAAAGTTTTCAAAATGAAATTTTTCTAAATATTCTTATTGGATTTAAATAGAAGTCCATATGTGAAATTAAGTTTTGCTTAGCCAGCTAAGATTGATGCATCGTCTTAATTTACACGTGCAGGAAAGTGACTAAAAATGAAGTCAAGTAATACAATTTTTTAAAAGTATTGTGACTAAACCATTTTCGTATTGTTAACCGATTTCTTCAACTTAAAGTTTATGAAGGTTATAGCTTTTTTTTTTGTATCAGGCTACTTTGTTGGCTAATTTTAGGTGAGAAATATGCCAACTATCTTAATATTGCCACGATCTGACATAAATTTTTTTCGTCTCCTTAAATATTTATTCAATTTTTAAAAACCAGAAGAACAGACCCATTTTAAGGCTTTCAACAAAACTCGGAAATGTTATATATATATTTAAAATTACTTAAAATTACAATACATGAGTGCATCATAAAGAATAAATAAGAAAAATGTAATGTAATGTGAGATATACCACCATTCACGAAACACATATCTGAGATTTATATACAACAGAAAATTTATTTATGACAATTTCTAATATAAATAGCATTCTTCACACATGACCGTGAATACAACATGACCTTGATCAATTAATTTATGAGGTTTGCCCTTGATCTAGTAACCGAATTTCAAAGTAAAATTTTTAACAGAATACAACAGTTTTAGTTTAAATAAGTTTTATCACTTAACACAGCTCACAATTGTAAGAAGAAAAAATAAACTAATAATTGAGCTAGACGCTTTTAGAGATTAATCAATACAATTTATTCAATAAAAGAAGAAAAAGTATTATGATACGAAACTTAAGTAAATTTTGAGCTAAAGCCAGTTTTTTAGCCACCTAAGGGGCTATTGTTTTAGGTGGGGCGTTTTGGCATATCAAATCACTTTTCAATTTCTTATTCGTTTGCTTTAATTTTAATTACATTTTGCTTAAATATATTCAATTTATTAATTTATAGTTTGCTTTAATTTTAATTATATGTAGCTGATATAATATTCAATTTAATAATTTATTGTTTGCTTTAATTTTAATATCGCAAAAGTTTACTGTTGTCCATTTTTCGATATTTTATCGTTTGCTTTAATTCTTATATTTAATTGCGTAATTTAATAATAATTATAAAAGAGTGCACTTTGGGTAGCTAAATCTGTTATTTGTAAGACTTTGCATAGAACTGTCCTCTTTTTAAAATTACTTTAATTTTAGTGCTAATATATATATCTACGTAAAGAAAAATAAATTAAATTTGAAAAAAAAAAAAAAAAAAAATCGCAAAAACTTTTTTTTTACAAAAGTATTTTATATAATAAATAACAAATAATTATTATACTTAACTAAGTTTTCAAGATATATTATAGCTGAGCTGTAATTTATTTTCGTACGCACAAATCAACACATTAAACGTAAACGTATAACAATTAGGTTGAATAAAAAACATTAAAGAAGTCAAATCTCAATATGTTCTAATTACAATTATTTTCAGTGCTGCTCGTGAACGTGATATAGAGAGTTCAAAGAATTTTGAACTCTCTTAAGAAAATTATATGCTCTTTAAAAAAGAAAATAGATTCTGAACAATACACCTTCAAGCAAATAAAAGGATGAAACAGGATTTAGAAAATAATTGTTTAGTTGTGGAAAATGATAGATAATTTGTTATAAATTCTTTATTTATTTCTACAGGAAAACTATATCTGCTTGCGTTTGTTTCTGTGAGTGTTCTAATTTGATTTCTTCTCTTGCATTGTTCTCCATTACTTTGGCTTATGGATAGATTTCAGAATTGTGAGGAAAGGACACGCTCTAGAAAATACCGCTTTTAGAAGAATAACAATAAAATGGTAAAAAGATATCAAGCGAAGGAAATGCTACCTTGAATCAAATTACTTTTTTAATTTATGCGTGTTAATTGAGTTTTATGTTTATTTATGAAACGAAGTCATTCTCTGTTAAAAACACTGCTTCCCTATCAAAAATTACTTGTTATATTCATATCATACTCATGTATCATTGCGTTTAAAAATGAAACAGGAAGTGTGTAATTGCTGTGAGTGCACCGGAAAGGAAAACACTTTAAGAACACAGATATGAATTGCTTTTAGCGTTTATTGTTTTTAGTCAACAGAAGCTGTTAGGAATGGGGATAAAAGCTTTCAGTGAAGAATATCTAAATTTGAAAAAAAAATTCGTTACCGTCGTGCAACTGAATATCTCTCCACTAAACTTGTTCACTATCGTTTCTCTAAGAAAAAAGGGTTGTTCTAGTATACAAACAACTTATTTATACGAAGCATTTTTGTTTCGTTTTTCTGAATTATGAGTGTTCTAATCTGATAAGTATAATGTA
>BMAW01057515.1:0-26603 GCA_019974015.1 Nephila pilipes | reverse complement strand
ATTTGAGGTTTAAGAAATATCTACCAGTAAAATATCTCATTTGTAACTAACAACATTTTGGAGAATAAAATATGAGGACTGAGGTTTAATCGAATTGTAATCTACTTTAGAAAACAAATAAATAAAATGATATTATGCTCTCTTTTTTAGCCTCTGTAACCTAAGGTCCTTGGACTTGACTCCTAATTTTTTTAATAACACGATCTCAATTAAATAAATCGAGTCAACATCACACATAAGCAGAATAAGATTAACTAGAGATAAGCCTTTGAATTTTAAGTTGCAGTCAAATGACGAGGATGAAACCTCAACTGGTATTTCGGTCTTTTATTATCAGCAGGGTGCCGAAGAAATGTCTTAAGGGCTAGTTTCATTTAATATGCAGCAATCCCATTATCCTCACATCGTGGTCCGTCGTCAATAGCCTTGGTGTAGCCTTACATCATTATTAATGCCATCTAAACCAGAAATATTGTGAGATTTTCAATCCCAATTTGCTCTGAAATGCAACGATCTCTGTTATAACCCTCCCCTCAGAAACTTGTTTTCTTCAGATATTATGACCCTCAGTTACTCTAGTGATCTTTTTCTTTCCCAAGAGGTTTACTGTCTTTTGTAAACACGAATGACGTACCCCCGAGATACTATAGGGATCCTTCTATAGTATCTCAAAATTGGTTAGCCACGGTACCATAGTGGCCATGACCGCGGACTCGCGGTAGGTGGTTTTCTTCGAGTCGCGGGCTCGAACCTTGATGCCACTAAGGCCCTCCGTGTAGCAGGGGTTGGTGCACGTTGAATCTGTCGGAGCCCAAAGTCCTTCCGTGGGCGTGGTGTGGAAGTTAGGATAGGGGGTGCCACTCAGGTATCGTCCTCGACCGAAGCTCAAAATAACGAGGTTCGTCGCCGATAACACCCGTGTTGCTTCTAGTGCGACATTAATGAACCCAAACCAAACCAAAATTCTCAATATTGAACCTTTTTCATTGTCAACTTATTGCTACTTTTCTTCCCCATCTTTTCTAAGTCTAGATCATAGCTACACCGTGTTTGGCGCAGCATAATCAGACTTGGTTGGAACAATTCAGATTCAGCGGGAAAAACCAATCACGCTTAATGCTGTGCAATTAAAACTGCATAAATCCACTGATAATTTTCCTGTCCTTTTTTTTTAAAAGAGAACCAAAAGCCCAATCCATATTCCGTATAAATATTGTGTTGTTTGAATCTATGTATTCCTGGATGAAAAGATTTTTAAGAGTTTAAAAAATAAGACATTGACGCTTTTCAGTGCATTTTTTCAAAAATCTGCTTACTTATACTCCTGAAATAAATTCAGTCTTCTATTAAATATTTAGATCTCTCAAATGATACAAGAATCGTAATCTTGCGACGTTATTGTTCGAGAACTAGGTTGTGGATAATGCAAAAAAAGACATTACTAATTTAAAAATTGGAAAAAAGATATATTGAAAATTAAAGATAATAATTTCAAAAAAAAGCAATTAAAAAAAAGGAAAAGATTTTAATTATTTCGAAAGCAGTGAAAAAATACATGCAAAGCGGACAAAATATGAGGTGAGGAATTGAACTCAGGTCAGAAAGAATAAGATTTGTTACGGAAAAACGCAAGAAGTAGAAAATACGAACTGTGTGGTATTAAATTAATTGTTTATAATCTTAGGCGAAAATGAAGGCTATTTGCGACGGACCTCGTAATTTTGAGCTTCGATCAATGAAGATGGCGGCACTTGAAAGATGCCTCCCCCAAATTTCCACTCCACGTTACTACAAAAAGTTCGGAGCCTCAACCCATTTAACGAGCATCAGCCCCACTACACAGTAGATTTTTAGTCGTATAAGGACTCGAAACCTTGGCTCGATGGAAGCAACGCCGGCCATGAGCTCAAGAACATAATCACTAGGCTCCCCCACCTATGTAATAGAATTTAAAGGAATATTTCGACGGCATTTAATTTTAGAGTTTGAGGAATGAGTATGGATGTTTTGAAATAGAAGGATTATCAATATCACAGATGTTGTTGCAACAATTTTGAAATTTTTGGTTGAAAATATTGCTTAATGATAGGAAGTTTAGTTGCTTGTCGGTTATCATTATTAAATTATTCATTCAAAGTAGAATTGTAATTCTTCAAAAAAGAAAAAACACAAATATATATAAATAAACATTTTCAAAATATTACATTCTGCTACAAAGAGCAAACAAAAATGAATAAATAAAATGACCTTAAAAATACTGAGTGAATATATAGTCAAAAGCAACGAAAGATCATAACGTTAAGTGACATAATAAGCTATAGAATTATGCACGGTGGACAAAATCTGCTTTATCGGTAATATTAATATTAATTTTTAAAAGTAAAAAAGAGAATTCCCCCCCCCCAAAAAAAAAGTGTCGCATCCCCATGCACATCATTATTACCCATTGCTTAAGTGTACCAAATTTCGTGTCTTTGTACTGTTCAATTTTAGAGCTATGTTTTATCCAAACACACAAACTATTTTATTGATACAGATAGATTTGGTTTGGAAGAGAAGCTAATTTGGCTGCTATTAGTTTTTAACCATTTGAAAAATTCAGTTTGTGTTCAAAAGAAACACCTTAAAACGTACATATTTTGCTAAAAAAAAGGGTTTTGGAAAAGTCTTTGTATCTAGTGGAAAACACGGTGGGAAAGGCAAGCTCTAAAAATATCAGCTAAAATAAGTTTAAAACTTTTTTTTGCAGGCTCTTTTATATATGAACGAAACATTCTGAAGAATATTGGAGAGAAGTGATCAATGATTTGTATAACGGCAAACTATCTGTCAGATTTATGTATAAGATTAATATCAGCATAATCGATTATTTATCTTTCAAAATTTTACAAAATACGTGGGAAACATAATGGCTCCATCAAGCACTAGCTCATAATTTTTATTAAATTTTCTTATAACTTGCTCTAAGTAATGATGAAACTCAAATAATTTAAAAGCCAGTTAGTCGCTCTGATGAAGGTTTTAAGTAAAAACGATTTGAACAAACCGAAAGAGAAAACTCTAACATTAACACATCAATCAATAACTCCCGAGACTAACCCAGAGATGGCGCTCGTAGTAAACCAGTAACCAGGTCTTTCTAGAGTACTAACCTTTGCTTGAAACGTGTCAAAATTTTAAGTCGATCGGACCAGAAACAGCTGAGTTATCGAGGTTGGAGTAAAGTCGTTTTGTAGTTTGTTTAAAAAATGGAAAAAACCGAGTTTCGTGTTCTGATAAAACATTGTTTTTTAATGGGTAAAAATACCGTGCAAGCGAAACAATGGATTGAAAAATGTTACCCGGACTCTTGTCCATCAAAAGCAACGATTTGTCGGTGGTTTGCCGAGTTTAAACGTGGTCGTACCGACACAAATGACGCGGAACGCTCGGGTAGACCTGTGGAAGCCGTTACACCGGAAAATGTGAGTGAAGTGACAAAAATTATAATGAAAGATCGTAAAGTGAAGCTCCGTGAGATTGCTGAGATGACACAGATATCATATGGAAGTGTATTTACTATCCTTCATGAAAAATTGAGCATGAAAAAGGTTTTTTCCGAGTGGGTGCCGCGATTGCTTTCGATGGAACAAAAACAGCAACGAGTCGATGATTCAGAAAGCTGTTTATCGCTATTTACTCGCAACAAAAAAAATTTCTTGCGAGAAAAAAAAAAAAAATTGAGGAAAAAAAAAAGATTTGGAAAAGCGTTGGAACGATTGTATCACCCTAAAAGGTGATTAACAAAAGGTGTTATGTTGATGAATAAAATAAAATTTTGCAAAAAAAATGTTGTTTTCAATGTTAGTCTCGGGAGTTATTGATTGATGTGTTATATATATATATATATAAATTCTTGAAAACAAAATTTGATTTTCCCACTTCTTACCAGATACAAGATAATTATAGCTTACAATACTTGTTTAATGTGATCATTATTCTAAGTTTGAAAATTTTGGTCAGTTACATTGAAGTATTAAAGAAAAGAATAAGAAAGTTAAAGAAAATAAATCGAAGTAAAAATTCTTTTTCAAATTCTTAAATAAAAATGTGCTCAAAAGTATAAAAATAATTATTTTAAATGTAAAATAATGTGTAACTTATAAAAGTTTGAAGCGCTTTACTAAGATACCTAGATAATCACCAATAAATTAATTACTTATATATGAGATCAAAACAAGTAATTAACACCAAGTATTTATAAATTATATATTGTTTTACATTAAATTTTTTTAAATATCATTTATCCCAGCTTTAAATAAAAGCTTGAATTTAAAAAAAAATGTTTTTGTACTTACATTTATTTAATTCTTTTTATTTTAGAAATTTACGACTGAAAAATTAAATATACGGGAGCAAAATTTCAACGCATTTGAACGCTGTTAAGTGCTCAAGTAATAGCAGTTAACGCTGTTAAGGGCTGTTAAGTTCCGAGACTCCAGAACTCCTGTAAGTCCATAACTGTTTGAGCAAATCACAAGATCAGAACTATACGTGTATGCAAGATTTCACCTCGATCGGCTGATAGGGATTAAAATTCAATTGTAAATTTTGAAATGTCCCTGAATGATACATATATGAGAATAGCACGTAAATTAAAGCTTATGATATTTGAAAAAGCTCGCAGAATACAAATTAAGGTCTTTCGCGATGATTTTTGATAATTACTTTATGCAAAAATAATCAATATTTCACAGTCCCATAAATTTTTATTTAATAAGATAAATATCAGTGGCAACGTCCCCTAACTAAGCTGGCAGCCGAGTTTTATGCCTCTTTTGAAAGTAATTATCCTCATTGAATTAATGAATTGACAAATTAGGACACAGCTATCTCGTATTCACTAATGAATAAATGGTGTCATTTTCCAGGCTATTTTAAATCGGATATTTTCTTGATTTCCTTGAAACTTACTTTATCTAAAAAACTATTTTTGTGACTTACATAATTAAAGTCTTAAAAATAAAATGATATCGGTATAGCATACAGTTTTTAATGTTATGGGGGGTCACGCCAGAACGTGTTCTATTTAAACTTCTCAGGTAAAAAAAGAACGGCAAAAATACAAAATAAAGTTGCTTATAAACTTTATTATCAATGAGTCTTCTGTAATTGATATTTAATACACAATTTATATGTATTTACTAGTTTCACAAATATGTTTACGTAAAGTTGTACACTAATAAAGAAGTACATAACCACTAATTAATATACGAATGTCTCTAAATGCGCAAATTTTTTTCTTCTTTATTTTAGACCCTGGACAGGAGTTCATTCCGATAGATATAACCTATGGTGCTTTTTAATTCAGCACCTCACTTACCGTTTAAAAAGGCAGAACAGGCAAGGTATGTGAGAGATCGCTGTCGTGTATTTATGACTGGCATTGTTCCCGTCGAGTTGTGAGATAAAGCCCTGTGGCGATTAAAGATACTTCCTGTAGTGGGACTGATGCATATTAAATCTGTCGGGGATCCAAGTTCTCCCGATGGCGTAATGTGGAAGTTTGGAGAAGAGGTTCCAACTCCAATGTTACCACTTGATGGAGTTTCAAAATTGCAAAGTCAATAGGCAATTGTCTTCATGTGGTTTCTAAGTGTGGCGTTAATAAACAATTAATCAACCAACCAAAGTGAAAAAAAATGCAATGACATTTGTCGAAATATCAATCATAATAATTTTATTTACGTGATTATTTTGAGCCTCAGTCAAGTGACGAGAACAACACCTGAATTAGCATTCCCCTCTCCTAACTTCCACACCACGCCAAGGGTGGGCTTTGAGCGACGACATATTTAACGTGCATCATCCCCAACTACACGATGGGTCTTAAGTGGCATCAAGTCTTGAACCTACGACTCGACTAAAACCGCCAGCAGCGAGTCTGATACTATGTCCATTAGGTTACCACGGCCATCTCAGTCAAGTGACTAGAACGGCACCTGAGTTGGAAACTCTCGTTCCAAACATCCACACCACGTTATGGGAGGCCTGGGATCCACGAGAGATTTAATATTCAACAACCTCCTACGCAGCGGGTCTTTAGTGACGTCAGGACTCGAACCCACGAGTCGTCGGAAACAACGCCTGTCACGAGTTCGCGACCATGACTCCATCCGGTTATAGTGGCCCCTAACCCTAATGAGAGCGCCAATAATTACTTTGAAAAGTTCTTAAAAAGAAAAGATACATCCATAACTGAATAAGGGTTTATGCAATCCGACAAAAAAAAAAAAAAAAAAAAAAAGAAAGAAAGAAAGGAATAATCCCATGATAACTCTAAAAAGAAATTAAACTACTAAAATCAGTTCAAAGAAAATCGATTTTCTTTATTTGATGGAGAAATTTCACAAATAAAAATATGCGATAACTGTTCACCCAACATACGTATTTTTTACGAATTTTCTGCGTCTCAGGTTAAAATTAATTTACTTTCTATTACAGAACATGGAAACCTGAATGGGAAAATACAGTGCTCTCATTCCTATACATTTTTAGTTTTATTTTGTCTATATTTTTGACTATATTCCTTTCAATGTTTGGGATTCCTCTAATGTATAGATTGACTGATTGTTTATTAACATTGAAGAAGAAGAACGAGAAAGAATCACAATTATGAACACAAGGAAGAAGCAACACGAGGGTCATGTACCACTGAGTTCTCGATTTAAACCACAGTCAAATGACAAGGTTGACACCTGAACTGGTTATCCACCCTCCCTAACTCTCCAACCATGCCAACGAAAGGACTTTCAGCCACTCCTCTAGATGACAATCTTTTAAAGGTCATTTAGATCGACTTGTTTTGTATAATGTTACTTTAACCCGATTTTCTTCGGTAACGAGTCCTTTACTCGACCCCTTCTCATGTGAAGCACACCTAATTTATTCAGTGCCAGATTTCCCTATAGGCTGTAGCATAGGGTTCAAATGTCCGCAGAGTGCCTCATCAATTTCAAACTGTTATTTCTTAGAGAAATTGCTCAAAGACCTGATTTTACTCATAGCACATTGAAATTTGAA
The DNA here is from genome assembly GCA_019974015.1 of Nephila pilipes. Classification (NCBI taxonomy): domain Eukaryota; kingdom Metazoa; phylum Arthropoda; class Arachnida; order Araneae; family Nephilidae; genus Nephila; species Nephila pilipes. Next base: position 19,541 of record BMAW01057515.1, on the reverse strand, counting down.
GTTTGTAATTGTGTTGACAACTGTTTTCCAATGTATTTGCATTATTTAAAGTGTTATGAATAAAAGTCACATTTCAAGTTAGAGTTTGATAGTTATATCATTATTAATATTATTATTATTCGTATTTTATCATTACTATAGCCTGTTAGTTGTATTTTGGTTCAACTTTGGTGTAATACATAGTTTGTAATGTGCTAATGGCTTTAGATACCGATTATATCCATAAATTACCATTTATCATACACTAAAAAAATAATTAGTCAGTGAGAAAGGACCTCTGGGGTTGGACTCATACCTTCAATATCTTAGGGCTTCATAAAACCTAAATTCGATTCCAAATTTACTAGGTAATTATGAAATCAAATATATATTTCTCAACGAAGATATGTATCTTCACCTGAGGTTCTGCTGGCTTACGGGGGTGGTAGAGGGTTCGAGTTTCGATGTGCTCGGGGACTAGCGAGTACCTGCCGGGCGAAATCTCCTTCCACCGATGCAAGAGAGTCAAGGCCATATTCTCCCGTCCCGTTCGTCCATCTGGAACACAAGAATGAAAAACATTCATTTCTCTGTGGGTCAGATACCCCGTTTTCTACTCCCCTCCCCCCCCCTTCTCCGCTTATTCCACGTAACACCGAAAACAAAAACAACCGATAAGAATGAAAGATCGGTTAATCGCTTTCTGGACTGAGAAGTTGTGACAGCCACGAATTAGGAGCTCTGCCGGTGGGAGGGAAGCGAATCAACGGTGCGCATCCCGTCCAATGAACGGTTTCCCTTTGGTGACCCATTCACACGCTGCGTTAATTGAGGAAACCGCAGACAAGTGATGAGCGGGGTGTTTGGGGCTACCATTCACTCATTAAGGAGGGGGGAGAGTGAAAACAGGAATGCGCACTTTCTATGGGTGTTAAAAGTGAATCCGGTACGTCAGCGTGGGAATTTCTCTGACAAACGATTTTATGTTGGTTGTTTCAGACTTTTTGTTACTAGTCTGTTTGTAATTATTTTAATGTAAATTGATTTTATAGTGCTTTTTCATTTCGAAAGTATTATTTGATGTTCACAGTGGTCTGTAGACGTTTTCTTATTCACCAAATATTCCCATAGCTTAGAGCTGGTGTTATATGTAAAAAAATAGTTATTAATTAAATTTTTATTGATAGTTTTCAAAACAGGAATTCTTGAACGAATCTTCTAATTCAGCTTAGCTTTTATTTTAGAAAGGAGATTCTACGATTCTTTTATAAGATAACAAAGCGACATTTTTTTCTGAGTTTCTCAAATTTTTTGAAGATCTAATTAAATAATTGTAGGCACTATTGAGCTTGTTAGTGAAATAAGCTCTCTTAGGTTATGTCACTAGGTAGAATGCTTGATGTATGTAATCTGTCATGAGATAGGTTTTTCAGATATAAAAAAAAAAATTTAAATCTTACATAAGTTATAAATCTTACAATAAGTTTACTTAAACTGAAACTTACTAAAAACTTATTGTAACTGTTTAAAACGCACAGAAAATTTTAAATCTTACAGTAAGTCTTAAGCTTTCGACAAAATTCGTAGATTGTAGTGAACTGGTAAATAAAATATTCCAAAAATGATAAATTTAATCCTTGTATAAAACGACTTGGATCTTATGTTAATCACCTCGATTTTAAGAAAAAAGAATTAATCGTGTATTCAATAAAATGTAAAAAATCGATCTATCTACTACATAAGTAAGATAAGTGCACAGAAACTACGGATTATAATCTACAGTGGCACAAACAATTGAGGATACACCTTACTTTTACTTGATAAATCCAACTTTCAATCAAAATAACACCTTAACCAGAAGTGCAAACGAATTTTTATTCTTAGACATAACAAAAGGTTTAATTAACAGTAAAAATAAAGAAAAATCAACGACCAAATTCTAAAATAAAACTTTTTAGAGGCATTTCAAATAAACTTAAGCAGATTTTTACCACAAAAAATTGAGGATAGACAAATGAAATTTTTGTTTAACTACCACTTGATTTCTTTTTGCTTGCTACTAAAGTTTGGGAAATTTTATCCTAAACTTTTTCAACTGTTATTTCTGTCTTTTGAAGTTGGTTATGAGAATATAAAGCTGTAATTTTAAATGGAAAATGGCTCCTCGGAAAGAGACTAGTATTGATGTAAGAAAATTTATATTAAGGCTATTTAAGAAGGGAAAATCTTATCGTGAAATAGCTGAAATTGTCGGTAGAAGTCACTCATGTGTCCAGAAAATCATTGAGAAATTTAAACGCGATGGATTAATTCAAAATAAGAGTGGAAGAGGAAGGAAAAGTATTCTGAGTGATGTAGCTAAAAGGAAAATTTTAAAAGATATCAAGATTAATCCTAAACTGAGTGCAGTCAAACTAGCTGCAGAAACTTCTCGAATAATCTGCAGAAGTGTAAGTGCTGAAACTGTGAGAAATGTGATTAGACATGCTGGATATAGCAGTCGAGTAGCTAGAAAGAAACCTTTCATAAGCTTACAAAATCAGAAAAAGCGTTTGGAGTTTGCAAAAACTCATCAGTTGAAGACAGAAAACTTTTGGAAGAAAGTTATATTTAGTGATGAAAGTAAATTCAACATTTTTGGAAGCGATGGTCGTCACACCGTTTGGAGAAAGCCGAACACCGCTTTGGATCCAAAAAATTTACGTCCTACAGTTAAACATGGTGGTGGCTCCGTCATGGTTTGGGGTTGTATGGCTGCAAATGGGGTAGGAAATTTAGTTTTTATAGATGGTATAATGGATCATAAGCTTTATATAGACATACTCCGCAACAATCTTAAAGAAAGTGCACAAAAATTGGGTTTAGATGGAAATTTTATATTTCAGCACGACAACGACCCCAAACACACGGCACGTAATGTCAAAATGTGGTGTCTTTTTCATTGTAAACAGCAATTGCACACACCGCCACAGTCCCCTGACATCAATGTCATAGAAAATTTGTGGGCCACACTAGAAACAGCGGTCCAAAAACACCAGATTAGAAACAAAGCCCATTTAAAGCAAGTGTTACAAGAAGAATGGGATAAAATATCTCCAGATACCACTAAAAAATTGGTCGAATCGGTACCAAGACGTTTGGAGGACATTATAAAAGCCAAAGGACATGCAACAAAATACTGATACTGTCTATGCATGTAATATATCGAAAAAATTTCATTGGTGTATCCTTAATTTTGTGAGGTAAAGATCTGCCTATGTTTACTTCAAATATTTGTGAAACTTTTAATTTTAGATATTTTTTTGTTGATTTTCGTTATTTTTACTGTAAATTAACCCTTTTATTACGTGTAAAAGTAAAAATACGTCTTCTATTCTAGTTAATGTGTTATTTTCATTAAAAGTTGGATTTATCAAGTGAAAGTAAGGTGTATCCTCAATTGTTTGAGCCACTGTATGTGTATATTGACATCTATTCTTTGAGTTCCTGGGATATGGAGCAACAAAGGCTATTTCCCCCATTTTATCTTGTAAAAAAAGAATTTAATAGTATGTCGATTGATTACTTGTTTTATTAGTGTCACACTGAGAAGCAACACGAGGGATATTGGTGACGAACTTCGTAATTTTGAGATTCGGTCAAGTGACGAGGGCTTACATAAACTGAAACCCCCGTCTCTAAGCTTCCACACCACGCAAACGGGAGGACTTTGGGCCCCGACAGATTTAACATGCATCAATCCCGTTACACGTCGAGTCATTAGTGGAATCAGGACTCGAGCTCACTACTTGATGAAAATAACGTCGGACGTGAACTCGTGATCGTGATCACTCGGCTACCGCGGCCACAAATGCTATGTGGAATTGTCAATGATAAATCTGCGAATATTATAAAAATTTATTTGTTAAAGAATTTATCTGTTCAGACAAGCACCTATGTTTTTTTCTTCTGGAAACAGTAAAGTTATCATTAATTGATCGAATCAATGTCTGAAAAAAATTCATGATGACCCTTCAGCAGTTTTAAACTTCACCAATTGCGAAACATACGAGAAATGATTTTTGCAGATATAAGTAGAAGAGAAGACGTCTTTCTTGGATAGGTAAGTGGCCGCGGTAGCTTAGTGATTAATGCATTGGATTAGCGGCCGAAGGTTTTCGTTCGTCGAGTCGGGGATTCGAGCCTTGATGCCATTAAAAAACCACCATGTAGCCGGGGCTGATGCCCGTTAAATCTGTTCGGGTCCCAAAGTCCTCCCGTTGGCGTGGTGTGGAAGTTACGAGAGGGGATGCCAACTCAGGTGTCGTCCTTGTCACTTGACCGAGGTTCAAAATTACGAGGTCCGTTGCCTATAGCCCTCGTGTTGCTTCTAGTGCGACGTTAATAAAACCAAACCAATTGGATAGGTAAACAGTTATATATTATTGCGTATACAAGGGTGATATCAGCTTTCAATGCTCTATATTCTAAAAAAAAAAAAAAAAAAAAAAAAAAACCAAACAATCAATTATGCATACAAAATATTAATCATTATATATAGTTTGTCTTAGTGATGAGCTTATTAAGGAAAAACAAATTTTGATAATTTATTAGAAAGATAATTATTTGAAAAGTTAAAATAGTCCAAACGTAAGCTATATAATAAGATTACCAATAGTTTAAGATAGAGATTGAGATAAAATGCAATGTATTACAACAGAGCAATATTAATGCTCTGTCATGTTTGATTTGAATCTGAAAAGTCAAATTTTTTTTTAATTATAAATAAATACATTTTTTGTATGACTTTTCTCTCGAAAAATTTATAATTTTCCATTCATTGAAGTGCTTTCTATCCTTTCCGGATTAAGCATAGTTAAATACTTAATATGCATCTACTCTATTCCGCTATCCACCCTAAGTCGGGATACATTACGATTACAGTTTTTAAAAAATTTAAGGAAATGTACTCACATCCAAAGCCGTCTTGGAATTCGTACATTATGTTGCCGATACGAATTCGTTGCTTTTCGATGTGGGGTCCGTCCAATCTGCTTTCCTGACATAACTTTTTCAAGATTTCTGTAGGTTTCAATGCATCCCGCCACGCATTGGGTCCCTTTCTGGAACAAGAATATTCGACATCAAATAACATTACTTTTGTTCATGTAATAAAAAAGAAATCGCACTAATAGAACTAAAACGATTTTGACATAATATGTAAATATTTATTCGTTCGCAGAATATTCGACCCAATCATGGTGCATTTCGTGTAGACATTTATAACTTAGGAAAGTGAAGCTGAAACCTAATGTGAGATTTTGGAAATGTAAAGGATACTTTTTAGAAAAATGTGCTGTGATCTTATGATCATCACATCATCGTCCGTACATAGGAGCATATTTAATACGCTGATACAGTTTTTCTTTCCTGAGTTTAGATATTCATTAAAAATTGTTTTCCTATTCGCGTGTTGTTATCCAACTAACATTACAATAAAGAGCTTTAAATTGCAATAATTTTAGTTTTATAGTGTGCACCGTATTCGGTCGTTTTAATTACGCATTCAGTGCATCCTTAGTTCCTCCTACATTCCTATAGAAAAGTGACTCATATCTTCTCTCTTTTTATTTCCTACATATGCTCTTTTGAATTATTAATCATCGCCTACATGAGACTCTTTTTCTCTCATTTTTTTTCTATTCATTCTTTCGCTGATACCAAGAAAGAGATGCCATAGGCAATTAATTATCGGAAAGTTAAACATCGCCAAGTAGTACTAAAAATATGATTAATAAGATGTGATCGTATGTGACCAAGTTCATAATACTTAAACTTGGAATTGAATCTTACTCGAAATTAATATAGTAGTTGTTATTACAATACATATATGTAAACAAAACACAAATAGTACAAATCATAACATATAACAATCTCTAAGAATATCGAAAACTAAATTAACACTATTAATAGGAAAAAACTAAATATTTAAAGAAATTATTATAATAAACAGATTAATATTTATGGAAATAATATAAAAATTTACTTAAATAATTAAACAATCTAAAATTTAAAATCTAAAAACCCAAAAATCAAAACAATCCATTAGAAAAACAAACAATTTAAAAGAAAGCCAAGTGATAGAAAAACAAAATTTAGAATAATGGAAATAAAATGCAATTATTACTGATCTATACTTTGGAATGGAATAACGCGTGTTTATACCGGCAATTACTGGTCAAACCATCACACTTCAGTGAATTATATTATAAAAAATATAGTAACAAACTATATAAAATCCCGGAAATTCAGAAAATCAACCGCAGGAAAAAATGTAAACATAGAAAACATCTTCAAATTCTCTCTCAAAAAAAAAACACAATTGTACATAACTAAACAACTAACCACACACACACATATATAAATAATGAAACTACTCATAGTAATGAATACATATTTTATATGAAAATCTTGTATTACAATCTTGATGACACATTAAGTAAGAATCGAATCTATTTTAATTTCCAAACGAAATAAAAACTTATATTTTTATAAAAATAGTTTTAATGCAATGTATTTAATACCGTATATTTTAGGTTACACACCAAAATAGTTTTAAGATTATATAATTTTCTAACCGGAAAAGTTTAAAAATTTCTTGCAAAAGAAATACTTGTACACACTTCTTCACCGAAACACGTTCTGCGTTTATAGTGGTGATGGTTGAAAGGATTAATTACAAAGTAGCTGTAAATAATTCTTCACTTCGCAATAACTAACTCAACTTTTCAAGTTATTTTATCTACAATGTTCTTGAAGTAACTACGAATGGCACCTAAACCTAGATAGGTATCCTTAGAAATGTGAAACCATTTCATTGAGCTTCATAAGAATTGAAAATCAAACCGAGAAATTGTGAAAGTGATTAAGTAACCTTTTGCAACTGTTGAATACATAGCGAGGAAGTATGATGAGATTTGATGCATCGAAAATAAACCGATACCAGGACGTCCCAATAAATTAACAATGAGGGCAAGAATAAGTGTAGTTCAAATAGTCTTAAAGATTGTTATAGGATCAGCTAAAAAAGTTGCTGGAGACATTTTAACATCTTCTAATATTAGAGTAACACATCAAACAAAAAGGAATATTTTCCACAACGCTTATTTAAAGGCAAGGAAAAAGCCATTCATAAGATAAATAAACAGGAAACAACCCGCTTGGAATTTGCTTTAGCCTATAGCAGTGAATCAATGTTTTTTTTTAGAAAACAGCGATTCTCTCTGTATAAAGTTTCAGATATTCTCTCCACCAGGCATTTGAAAAATTTGTCATAAAAATAAAACTGCTTTAGATCCAAAACATATATTCCCAACTCACAAGCATGAGCGTTTATGGAAATGTATGACTTCTAATAAAGTAAAAGTTTTTTATTTTATTGACAGTACAATGGCAATTTAATATGTATTGATGTGTTAGAGCAAAACTTATTAAGCAGTACTTGGAATTGAAGTTTAAAACAAAGTTTTCGATTTCAATGGGATAACGACTCAAAGCATACTACTGTGATCACCAGGACATGGTTACTTTATAATGATCGACCAGGACATGGTTACTTTATAATGATCGAAGGCGATTCAGACTCAGGTCTCAGACCTGAATCCAATGGAAAATTTAAAACAAATTGAAATAAATAATAAAATAATATAATTAAATTAAATTCGATAGAAACATATCACAAGTAAAAACTGTTTAAAAGAAGTTCTCATTGAAGTATGGTATATATAGACACAATTGTCATAAAAAAAAATTAGTGGAATCTATGCCACAATGTTTTGAAGCAGTATTTAAAGCTAAATAACTTCATACAAAGTCCACACACACACACACACTAATTTGCATTATTTAACTAGTTTCTTAAAATTATAGTACATTAATGAAGTGTATTAGTAATTTTTTTTTGCATTAATTTTTCTTATATATTTTTCTGTTAAAATGTAAAAAAAAGGATAATTTTGTTTTTGCTTTTGCTTTTATTTTATTATGACCCGTGTGGTGACCGGGAATGATCCAGAGTGACCGGAAATCAGATCCGCTGTCCCGTTGTGACACCCTAATGTGACATCAATTCAAACGAAATAAGAACCTTGTGGTGACTGGGAGTGACAGAATAGCCCCACTGTAGCTCATGCATGTCGTAAGAGGCGACTAAAATGGGTACCCAGCGTCTGAAGGTATAGCCGGGTACCCTGTCCCTGGGGATTATATCAGGGGACCTCAGGAACTTCTCTTCTTCAGGTAAGTACGGGCATCATGACCACGAGGCACCCTAGTGATCTTTTTCTTTCCCATGGGTTCACTGACATGGGTTGACTTTAGTAAACACGGGTGACACACCCCCGGGTTACCCAAGCGATCCTCCTATATTTTCGACCCTCCTTCTTGTTTACCAATTTTTGTCTTTTTTCAATTTCCTTACGTCCAGACCACAATTAAACCTTGTTTGGCGCAGCATAGCCAGATCTGGCTCTTGCGCCAATAAACTATACATTCACCCATTTTATGTTATTACAATAAATTAAACTAATATATTACATTAATATTTACTTTAGTCTTTCTTTTGATTTTATTATAATTTAAGAAATAATTTTTTGTCAACTATATATTATATATAGAGTGGACAATTCAAAGAAAAACCAGTAAGTTATCAAATTAACTAAAAATCAAATTGAAAATTTATCCTAAGTAAAAAAAAAATATTCCATTCAAAATAAACCAAAAATGTATCGAAACGTTGTTTTAATAATATTGATTCACACAGATATAAGTCCTTAATTAAAATTACAAAAGCAACGTAAAAACAAAAATCAAAAGAAAAGTAATAAAAGTAAAACAAAAATGGAGATAATGTAAAACAATACTGTTTCACGCTTTGAACTGGAAAAAAAATGTATGTTTATACAAACATTATACACGGACCCAATCATCGCAACTTCAGTGACTTACATCGTAACACAATGGTATAAAATCAAAAATTGGCAGAAATACCAATTCAGAACAATAATTCACAAAAAGTAGAAACAGGGAAACAAATTCCTTTAAACCAAAATAAATTAACAGGATTGCGGAAAAGTAATCTATACATATACTTATTCATAAACTTAATGAATTTTTCAGCTTGAAAAGAGTTATAAAAATATATCTCAAAAGCAGAACACAAAAATGTTCTGATGCCTTCTTTCCAATATTGCGCAATAATGCTTTTATCAAGAAGTCATTAACTGCCAACTACGTAACTGACTGATTGATTTTATGACACTAAAATGATGTCTATTTAAATTTACTTATCCTATCAATTAAAAATTTAATAATTTTTGAATTTTAAAAGCCAATACTGTTTAGTAGTTTTATTACAAAAAGTTAAACTATAAAAGGAAAACGTGTCTTCGTCTCGTACCAAATTTTATAATTAAATAAAATTTGAAAAACTAGTTAAAAATATATCGTGTATAAATGCAATAATCGAAAAATAAAAAAAACTAATATAAAAAATTAGTCTAATTATAAAAATATATAAAAACATTTTTCTATGAAACACACACACGTTACTAAGGTAGCAATAAATAAATAAATAAAAATAACAAAAACTTTTTCTCGAAAAAATTAAAATTTGGAAAGAAATAAATATTAAACAAATTACAGTTAAAAATAATTAAATTTAAACTCTTTTAAATTTTTTTTATTTTAAACTTCATGTTTAAGAATATGATACATAACCAACAAAAATTAATTAAAAACACAAATAAATAAGAATGAAAAATAAAAATGATAAATAAATAATCAATAAAATTTACAATTTTTACGTTTTAAATTCCATTTTGAAAATCGATTGGATGATCAGGCTTTTCACAAGTAATATAGAAATTATTGAAGTCATTTTGGAAACTGAGAAGCATGTTAACTAATTTTATATTTCTAAGTAAATAGTTAAACAATATGTTTCTATATATATTTAAACTTCAATTACAGTAAAAATGGCACTTTATCAATATGGACACAGTAATTATCTCTTGTCATTTTTGTCACTAATAATCCTATCATTAACTATTTTAAATTATCATTTAAAACCCCTTTCATAATAATTTATATGTTTTAGCCATATTTAAATATGATGGATAAAAAAATGAACGCTGGCAGCGGTGGGATTCGAACCCACGCCTCGAAAGACTGGTGCCTAAAACCAGCGCCTTAGACCACTCGGCCACGCTACCTCGTGCGTGTTAATATTATTTGTATATCTATGATTCGCAGGTATAAAAATAATGACAAAACTAGCAGAAGAACTAATAAAACGAAACAGATGAGTAAACAAAGACTTCCGATATTGTTAATGAATTAAAATCAATAGAGATAAAACCAGGTTCAATAGAATGCCTTATTTTTATTCTTCACTATCTAACTCTAATGGGAAATTGTGATCGATGATTCATATCAGGAAAAGTGAAACATTTAATTATTTGTCTACACCCGTTCTATTTTTTGAAATTATTTTGTTCTACCAATCTTCGTACGATCACAAACATACCATACTTGGAAGTCTCCTTAAATTGAACTAAAATATAGAACTGCACACTCAGTGATTCTGGGATTGTACTTTTTGTTTATAATTACTGGAACACTTCGTAATTGTATTTATATGCTTTTATTGGCGATAAAGCTAGATTCTTTTTTTTGATAACGGGATTCTATATTTATTACGAAATTTATCTCATATTTTGAGACGAGGCGGCTTCCAAGCGTTCATACATCTCAAAATAAATAGACAAACCTGTTCACTAAAATTGGTTCTTGCAATGAAGTACATATTCTAGAAGATTTTTTTGAAATTAAGAAATTCACGAAACCTAAATTTAGGTCATTGTTCAAAAAGAAATACTTTTTACTAAAAATGGAGGAACATTTTTTTTAAATTTTTTTTTATGTAATTAATACCCTCAAAGTATAGTATTTCGCAGAATAAGGTTTAAAAAGGCATATTTTTAAAATTACTGTCACTGTCATCATAATCAATTTCTTAAAAAGTGCTCATTATAAAAACATTTGAAAGAAAAACAGCTTTGACTCAGAAAGACCCGGGGCAACAGTATTATTAATAGTATACAAGTATATTTTTTTCGAGAAAGCACAACAGACTGTACATAATTCAACAGAAACTTTCTACTTAACTAGTATTCAGTACAAAATTTTAAACGGATTCAAATTAATGTACAAATTAATTGCAAGTGGTTGTTAATGTTAATGGCGCAAGTTCCAAATTTGATACTACTGTACTGCAATGATTAATCAAATGATTATATATTTAGTTCTTAGAGAATTTATAGAGTATAAAGATTGAAAATACTGCAGCATACTTTATTAAGCAAGCTTTCGTTGATTTATGATTCTGAAAGTGAATTTTTTAAATTAAAATGTTTAAAAGGCTCTGAAAATAGAATTCTTAAGCATTTTAATAAAAAAAAAAAAAAAAAAAACCTCAAAGATACTAAGATCCATCACGGTAATTTGTGCAATTCTAACTGAACTTATGCCAGTCATTTGGGTGGGGAAAAAATCCGGCCTATTTCCTTCAAGATACCAATAAATGTGTCCTTGTGAATCCGATGCCTTTTAAATTTATCTATTTATGAATTAAGTGGTGGCGTGCGGCTGCCCGGTGCTTTTCATTTGGCAGATCCCAACAGTCTTAAAACTTTTTGTGTACATAATACATCGGATCCACTGAGCTGTAGTGGTAGTTAACTTTTAAATGTTTAAATGAAAATAGCAGCTGAAGAATATAATAGAACCTTTATTTGAATAAGGGCTGAGCAAAGTTATGTAAAATGTATGTAGCAAATATAGAAATAGGCTTCGTCAAGTCATTAGGACGAACAGTGAAATAGGAAAAAGAATTTCACACTTATCTCTGTTGGGCGGAATATCACGTTGTTTGGCAACACTTCGAATTATCGGTATAAAATTGCATCTCTTTCCGGCATTTTCACTTTATGGTGAAAACATTGCATATTTTAGCAATATTTATCTGATTAGGTGAAATTGATTCGCGGGGTTGTGCATAAGTATTAATTCTTATTTCACTGAACCAAATCTGAAGTCAGGTTGTTGTTTATTAGTTAAACGCATGATACCACCTGTTGGTGATAAAGAGTACTTACGTCTCGTACACCCTTGCCAGTCCGCATATCGCCCGATGCCTGCTGAAAAATCGATTCTCCAAGTCGATGACCGTCTCACCGATGAGAGCGTCCGCCCCCACTAGGTTCCAGTCGAAAATCTGCACGTGCAGGATGGAGTCCTCAGGAAAGTTGGCGATGAATTCAAAGCACCTGAATTTCACAGAACGAAATGAAAGAATTTCGATATATATATATATATATATAAACAGAACATAAACAGTATACATTTCGCCCCATATAACAATCTAAGAATATCCAAAACCGAAGCAAAACAATAAAGAAAAATAACTAAACCATTAATTATTAATAATCAAACTAATATTTATGCAAATTAGATAAAAAATCCTTAAAAAATGAAACAATCTAAAGATTTAATACCTGAAAAACCCAAACATTTGAAACAAACTGTTAAAGAACCAAACAATTTAAACGAAAGCAAAGTGATAGAAAAACAAAATTTAGAATAATGGAAATAATACAATTAATACTTTTCCCTTTTTTGGAATTGAACAATGCGTGTTTATACCGGTTATTATTGATCCAACTATCACACTTCTGTGAATTACATTATAAAAAAATATGGTAATTCAACCACAGAAAAAGAAGGCAAACACGTAGTAAGCATCTTCAATTTCATTACAAGAAATCAATTAGACTCAATAAATCATCTAAAATATTGTAACATTAATTAAAAACCTTAAATAAAAAGAATAATATCAATTAGACCAAAGAATAATCAAGAAGTAAGCAATCTGAAACAAAATATAATATAAAATATTTACCAATGACGCGTCATCATTAATAAAATATTAAAACTTTTTATAGACAAAAATAAAAACAATTTTTTTTTGGTTAAGGTTTTTAATTGGGTGTTAGTGAAACTTGGTTTTTTTTGTAGTGAAATTGAAGATACTTACTATGATTTACCTTCTTTTTTTTGAAATTGACTTTGCTTATTTTTTGTTTGCTTAACTCATATATTTTTTAAATATAATTCGCTAAATTATGATGGTTTGATCAGTAATTGACAGTATAAACACACATTATTACATTCCAAAGCATAGAACAATATTAATTACATTATTCCCATTATTCTAAATATTACTTTTCTATCATTTTGTTTTCTTTCAAATTGTATGATTATCTAAAAGTTTGTTTTGAATTTTTGGATTTTGGGTTTTGAATTTTATATTGTTTAATTATTTACGTAAATTCTTTATTTTATTTGCATAAATATCAATCTGATTATTAATGATTTTCTTAAAAAATTACTTATTTTTCTAATACATGTTGTGCTTTAGATTTGGATATTCTTAGATTGTTATATGTTGAGAAGTGTATACTATTTGTTTTATATATATATATATATATATATATATATATATATATATATATATGCACATAATATATGTGCACATGATATATGCACACACGCACATAATAGTAATGATAGCATGGGCTTCGTGACTTCAAAATTAATAGACTGTCTCCAATATCCAATCTATATTTTGATAACAACTATCTGATGGCCTCGATAACCTCGTGTTTTTGTTGGCTTTGTGTCAGTTGAGTCGAGGGTTCGAGTCCTCATTCTACTAAAGACCTATTGTGTAGGGGGATCGAAATACGTTAATTCTGTTAGTCTCAAAGGCTTCACTCTATTAATTGATTGTTTATTATCATTACGCTTGGAAGAAACATGAAGGTTATGGCGACAAACCTTGAAATTTTGGGCCACGGGCATGTGGACGCCTCAACTGGTACTCAAAGACAAAACTTCAACTGGTACCCCAATCTTTAAGCTTCCAGTTTAAAGATTTTGAACACCAACAAATTTAACGTGTTTGACATCCAATGCATGATGGTGCTATTCGATTGAAATGCTATATTTTTTTTTCATTAAGCAAACAATTCATTTATTTTCCATTTTACCTTAACCAATTCAACACACACGTGCCACATATTACATATTTTAATTCAATTTCTTGACGAATTTGTATTTCGTTAAACGTTGTTGATGATCTTCTAAAGTCATTTGCAAGGAAAAGATCCAGGGCAAAGAAAGTAAAAGAGCTAAACATCTTTTCGAAACTTTTTCTTTCAGAAGGTATGTTCAGATTCGAGAGAAACGAACAGCGAAGTCGGAATATTCCGCCCTTATCCCGAAGTGGATGGAATGAAAACTAAACCATATTTCTCCTAGATTTTACTGTCCCAAACAGAAGGCAGAATACAATATTTTCTTCCTTTGTTTTGTCTGGTTTATTTTGAAGTTGATGAACAACTACCCCTGAGGTTATGGTTACAGACTTCTTAATTTTCAACAAACGTCAAACAGTAAAAATGTCTTCTGAGATGGTACCTTAATATTATAAGTAAGTTAAAGTAATTTGAAGTAAGTTAAAGTAATTTGAAGTAAGTTTAAGATTTGAAAAATATTGTAGTGGATGTTTTACAAGGGATTTATATATTGATGCGTGATTACGTAATTTTGAGCCCCGGTCTAGTAATGAGGAGGATACCTGGACTGATATATCTCTCTCGTTCAATTTCTACACTATATCGTGGGAGGACGTTGAGGCTTTGCCTGATTTAATATGGATGTGTTCCCGTCATTCCTGTCACGAATCTTTAACAGAATCAAGATTCGATCTCTCGGCTCTAATTGACATTCGCCAGCCTCCAAACTCCCCCTCGGGTACCATGGCCGCACATCAGTTGAATACTTTAATATTCAATTCCCTGGGAGCTTCTATTATTACACACGAAGAATATTTGAATGATCTCGGAACCCAACATCGTCTATCCAAAGTTCGCGACCATACTCGAGCACTTGCATTTGCCTAAAAGAGAAGCACACGTTTTATCTAGCACGCAAATAATATAACAGAGTATCTAAAAGTTCCCGGACACCCCTTAGTAAAAAAGTAAAAACGGCATTATCTCTGCGAAACCAATGGAATGATGTAAGAACGACTTTCAGCTGCGCGTATCAAGTGGTTTTAATCATTTCTGGCCAATTCCGACTTAACGGCGTTCATTGTCGTCGAAAAAAATTTGGAGTAACGAATGAACATCAAGTTTTGTTTTGAATTGGTAAAATAGGCCACAGAAACGTGCGAAATGATTAAATATGTGTATATTGAAGACACTATGAGTATTTCTGAAATATGTGAGTGAGTTTCGAGTTTTAAAACTGGAAGACTCGATCGAAGACGATGAGAGATTATGGCGTCATTGTCGAGTCAAAATGATGAAAATGTTCAGCTTGTGCAACAGAATACCTCGTCAAGATTCTATAGTAACTGGGAAATTCTACAAACATATTTTGGATCAGTGTCTTTGTTTAAGCGAATGGGGGCTGGATGAGGGTGGAAGGCCCAATTTGTTGGACAGTAGAAATGGGTGCTTCTTGCATAACAATTCTCCGTATCACAAGTCCATCCTTGTGAAGTATACTTCGGCGAGAAGACTGGTTGTGTTCATCAATCATCCCCTATACTCACTAGATCTATCTCTCCTACCCAGGACACTTTTTTTTATTTCTGAAGTTGAAACTGAAGATGAAGGTGTAGAGGCGTGAGTCGATAGAGGAGACTGAAGGGGTGATGGTATCGGAACTCAAAAGTGTTAGGGTAGAGGGGTTCCAGAAGACGTCTACGGACCAGTATTGAATTGTAAGGGAACCATGTAAAAAATCTTAATATCAAGTGCAAGTGTATTCACTGGGATATATGGCCTGTGTGCGATGAGCCTTGAAAAATTTTAACTCTTTCACGACAAAAGGGAAACATTTTTCCCACTTTAAAATTACTGATTGTTGTATTTAATTATAACCTTTACATTCGGTACGGTTTTGGCTTATCGCAATTCTGCGCTATAAATTTTGTTTTACTAAATAAATTTTGTTTTATTAAATAAATAAATAAATAAATTTTGTTTTACTAAAATTATATAGTCCACTCATTTTTAACAAGTTATTGCATCTGAGCTATCTTCCGCAACAATCTTATATCTGCATATTTTTTATAGAGAATGTCAAAATAGAGCGTATCCTGAGCGCAATTACCTAAACTGAAGTGTTTGGGGGAAAAAAACTGCCAAATCAATTGGGGCAAGTGAAAATACATTTGAAGTATGTGCTATGTTATAATTACAGTTTATTGTGTCGTGTAATAATATAATTACTGTGTTTTCTCACATGTTTTATGTTATTCGGTAAAAATAATTTGTGTGATAATGAAGTATATTTCAACAAAAGAAAACAAATACCTGATAATAATATATTATTATAAATAAAACTACACATTGACCAAAAATCTACACATTATTAGGTTTCTTATGATTTTTATTATTTTTTATGTCTGAAAAGACTAAAATAAAGAGTTATATACTAATACGTACTCTTGGCAACCTTATGGTTCTGTAAAGGTTAATACATTACGTACTTTTTAATAATTAAAAACTAGTCGCAAAATACATATAACAGCGAAATCTAATTTTGCGTAATTTAATGAAGAATTAGAGAAGCACAGAGAGGGTCAGACAACGACACCTAAACCTCCACAAAACTGTCTCCAAATTTAGGTATCGCTCTATGCATAAAATGATCAGTTAAATTTATTACTCAACAATCTAAATTAATCTATTTGACGTTCTTTGACAAAATCAAGCCCTGAAAAAAAACATTTTTCATTTAACAAAATATCAAATTTAACATAAGACTGTTTGATGTAATAGAAACATAAATTGATATATAGTATATGTATCCAAACACATTGTAATGTAGGAAAAACTAAGGAAACATATGTACAACTAATTGCTTCTTTCAATCTATCTGGCTATAGATAAGGTATTAAAAACAAAAAAAGAGATAAATATAAAGTAGTAATTTACGTGAAAAAATGTACATAAAAAGTTCTTTCTGTTTTTTATTTACTTTATATTAGATTTTCATCTTTATCGATCAAGTAATATTTTCTATTGATTACTACCTTATCCTATTTTGTATGACTATTTAAACACCCCCAAAAGCATATTTTTATTTGTTAGCATTCTTATTTAGATCACGGTTTCTTAATCTTCAGTGTCATGCAGCTCTTCACTGTCGGGAAACGATTTTTACGCATGGAATAAAATGCCACTGCCCCAAATAGTCAGCTGTAACAGGTGGCTTTATTGTCGAGGGATGTGAGAGCTAATTTTTCATTCAGACGATAAAAATGTTTGCGTGAAATAAGCTCTTAATGCGATGTGCAAACTGTATTCCTTTTTGAGCGCATTCCTTTTTTGAATGATTAAACACGCGAATTCTCTTCGTCCGTTTTAAACAAAGACAAGATAAAAACTAAACCAGTTGTTTCGGACAAGAAAAAGTTTCAAACATAGTTTTTTATAGATGAATGTTTAATGAAGGGCGTCTTTACATATTATTTATTAAAATTTAAGAAATATGATATATATTGATGCCTATTAAAGTATAAAGGAATATTAAATTTAAAAAATATGCTGCTTTGTATACAAATATTGATTGATTGATTATGAACGTTACGTTTAGAAGCAACACAAGGGCTATTGGCAACGGATTTCGTAATTTAGAGCCACGGTCAAGCGACAAGGACGAACTGAACTGGCTCCTTTCCCTCCGAACTTGACACCAAGCTAACATCAGAACTTGGGACCTCGATTTGATTTCACGTGCATCACACGGTGGGTCTCTAGTGGGATACAGGATTCGAACCATGATTCGGAGGAAACAACATTGGTCGTGGAACTAGCGACCATGATCACTGGGCTACCACGGAATTTTTTATAGACGACAATCTATTCACACAAAAATATGGCAATAACATCAAAGAACTGTTAAAGCAAATTACCCGAAATAATAATTTTTTTTTCTTTTACTTTAGGAGAGACGGCCGAGGTAGCTAAGTCGTCGTGGCCGCGAAAGCTTGGCAAGCGTTGTTTCAATCTTGCCTTGAATTCGAGTCCTAATGACATCAAAGATCCATTGTGTGATGGGGCTCATGCTGTAAAATCTGTCTGGGCTCCGAAACATGACGTAGACGCGATGTGAAAATTTGGGGTGTCAGATCAAATATCTTCCTAGTCATTTGACCAAGACTCAAAATTACGAAGTCCGTCGCCAATAGTCCTCATGTTGCTTTGAAGTGCTACGTCAATAAAATAAATCAATAAACAATTGACCAATTTAACATTGAGTGATGACAATCTTGACATTGAAGAAACATTTCCATCTCGTTTAATTTAGTTTCGGTTATATTAACGTAGCACTAGAAGCAACACGAGAGATATTGGCGACGAATCTCGTAATTTTGAACCTCGGTCAAGTGATCAAGACGACACCTTACTTGGCACCCCCTCACCTAACGACCACATCACACCAGTGGGAGGACTTAGAGTCTCGACAAATTCAACGTGCATCAGCTCCGGCTACACGCCGGTTTTTGGTGCCATCAAGGCTCGAACCCATGATTCGTGAGTCCATGTCCGTGATCACTAGGCTACCGCAGCCAACTCCATCTTGTTTGAACAATTTCCTCTGAATTTCATCCTCAGACTTCGATTTGTTTCGTAACTATTGAAATGATGTAACGTTTTTGTTTTTGACTGTTAGTGACACGAATTAA
Source organism: Nephila pilipes (assembly GCA_019974015.1). Taxonomy (NCBI): domain Eukaryota; kingdom Metazoa; phylum Arthropoda; class Arachnida; order Araneae; family Nephilidae; genus Nephila; species Nephila pilipes. The sequence continues at coordinate 697 of BMAW01057515.1, read as the reverse complement.
TTTATCCATTTTGTAATTGTATTTAGACAAAAGGAAAGTAAATGATTGTTCTGTGTTGAGAAATTGTGCACGACATCGACAACGGTTCACTAAATTCAAACACAAGTGCAATCTTCTGTGAAGGAAAAAAAAAAACTATTTGTACCTAATTAAAGGTATTTTTAGATTAAACAATGGTATGTAAAAATAATGACATTTAATACACGTGAAGCAACAAGGAATACATAATTTTGCATTCTTAACATACAATTGTTTTTCTGTTGCTTCAAAAATTTATGTATTTTTTTCCGCGATTTCTCCTTACAGACTTTTCCTTACAGCCGAATGAAGATCTTATATTTCTTATTTTTACCTTGTTTAGAGTTTGATTCATATATAAAAATGTGTTTGAGAAATAAACGCATATGTTAATTTCTTAACTACAAGAAGTAATTTTTAAAAGTTTATACAGTGTATAGATTTTAATTATGTAAAAAATTAGTTGTAATTAATACAGTGAGATACACAGTAATTGTTTGGTTTCCCCGTTTCTTCACCGTATTACAATTACAAAGAAAAAAAAACGAAGAGAGGATTTTTTTTATGTTTCATTCTTTTAACAGATTAACGCATCCTATTCTTATACTCCTTTGCAACTCTATTTCCCAAATGCAATTCGGAACAAAATTTGAACCTCAATTGAAAAAGCGAGTAAATT
>BMAW01057506.1:0-12827 GCA_019974015.1 Nephila pilipes | reverse complement strand
AATGCCGTATACTAAACAATGTACAAATACAAAAGAACAACATTTTACAACTGTTTTAAAATAAATATCTATAAAAATTGTTCGACTCTATTTAATATAAAAATCAGATCTCCATACATCGGAATCGAACATTCTAGTTAATTCGAAGCATAGAAACAATTACTTAATATTATGTATTGCAATGTAGATTACAGTATACATGTTTATTTCAAAGAAATGCATGAACTAATGGATATACTAATTCCTGCGGATAAATAAAATACTTAACACACATGTTGTGGTAATATGTCATTTTGTTGATTGTTAAAAACAGAGTGTAAATGGTTCTCGTCTCTGACTTGTTCAGACGCCAGTCTCCGAGCTTTTCCATTCCTTCTTTGAGAACGGACCCTTAGAGCACTTTTCTGTGTTGAGGGCCTTTGGATATCATTACTGAAATCGACCTAGGAACATGGCTATCACCGCTAATATGGATACGAGCGAATCTCTCCAAAATTCTGATGCTCCTCCCACCAGTACTCCTCCGACCGTATTTGCTGTAGAAGAAAAAAGCGAAGGAGAAACACCATCGATTCCTGTCGCAACTGCCGTGGGAGAAAAAATCGCACAACTTTAGCCCGACGCAACTCCGGAAGAAATGGAGAACTTCGCCGCCCATGCAGACGGGATCAGAATGCTGATAGGACTCAAGAAATGCGTATGCTCTTTGGGCAAAAAAGGCTCACCTCTACTTCCAACAAGAATCCAGAGGATGTTTCTAAAGAACACCCATAGCAGTAGGTGTGGTGTATGCCAGACTAGTTGCCGGAAAAGCTAAATTGCAGGTACCACTATTTAAGTTACGTACCTCCACCGATGCCCTGAACATAATCATCAGCAAGGTCCAGAAAAAGGCCGAAAAAGCCAGGAAAGCTGCTGATAAAAAGAAACTTCCCACTCCAGCGGAAAAGGCCGTTTCTCCCGCCAAAAAATCGCAGAAACGAAATCCTAAAAGAACAGAGGACTCTGATGGATTTCAGCTACCTCCGAAGCATCTTACCATTAAAGAGGGTAAACGAAACAATTTAATTACTTCTCTTCCAGTCCAGATTTATCCCCCAACTAGCCCTTCCATAGGAGATGAGGATAGCATTAATAGTGAGGATGAGGACGCTGGGGAACCAGTGCCACCACCTACCTCCACTAAAACTAAAATTCCTCCTTTTTTCATCACACTTAAGGGTGATTGATTGGACATTTGACGCAGCTCCTTTCTTTCACTCGTCTTGAAGCGCCTTTGCTCCAATGCGAGCTGAGCGGCCGCTTCCTCCGACTTACTGCCGTACATGAATCTGAATATAGGAAACTCGCTACTTTCTAAGAACAGAAGGAGTCGAGTTCAAATCCTATATGTTAAAATCGGATAGGCCGTTGAAATTGATTATTCGCAGCCTACCATCATCTACCGACATTGAAGCAATTAAACAAGAAATTGAAAACACCGGTTTTCAAAATCACAAAATTTCTCGACTCACCGAATTCCAATCCAAAGTCCCCATGAATTTGGTTTATTTTCAAATAGTTAACAATCTATATGCCGATCAAATCTACAATTTCACAGAATTGTTCGGTACCCAAATAAGCATTGAAGCTTATAAGGGAACTAAACGTCCCTCTCATTGCTGGAGATGTCAGGGCTTCTTTCACAGCTCTGAGGTTTGCCATCTCCCCATTAATTGCGAGAAGTGCACAGGCTCTCATAGGACAAGAGATTGCCCTAACGACTTTGACACCCCCCTTCACTGTGCCAACTGTGGAGGAGAGCACGCGGCGAATTGGTGCGCCAATGCCCCAGATTCTCTAAGGGCAAAAATGCTCGCCCAAAAAATAACAACCAAATTAAAAATAATATATCATTTTATGGAAATCAAGCTCTCTTAAGCGATTGCTATATGAATATATAACTTAGTATTTAATTTACAAATTATGTCAAATAGAAATTCTGTTGGAGCTGAATGTTTCCTTTTTCATTTTGAGAAAATGGCGGTAATATTGAAAATGCTTTTGTTCTATCCACTAACGGGTGTAGAATTCCTATGTCTGGTCACTAGTTTTAATTGGAAGCTAATAAAATCAGATAAATTTTTCCTGATCCCTTAGGTCTGGGAAGTGGAAAGGCGAAATATACTAAATTGATAGATTTACGGAGAAAAAAAATATAGAAAATATTGATCAACCAGTATTTTACCTTTTTCACGTGATGCAAACTTGTGATGTGAATATTGGAGTATGTAAATAGTTCACGAGAACGGAGTATTAAAATAAATGACTGATATTTTTTAAGTAAATTAATTTAGAACATAATTGTATGTTCTTATGGCTGGTAAACATTTTATTTTATTGAACATTTTAGATGCTAGAAAAACTTTATACAATAATAAATTATAGTTATCTTTTCTAACTGAACGTTTTGTAGTTTAAAATTGGATATAGAATGTTCATTATTGGTAATTTTGGATTCATTTGTGTGTTTAAAAATAATTGCAAAATTATTGTGCACATTATAAAATATTTATTCGGCTTTTTGAGAGACCTAGTGAAAACTTGACATCTAGTTTTGCAAAAGAAATAACAGACTGTAGAAAGATAATGATTTTTCCTTCATTCTTTGCGTATTCATTCTCAGTAATATAATATTGGATACCTTTACTAATGATGATGTTATTATATTTATCTGTTCAACAAATCTTTTATTTGGTGCATCACTTTTTGTCTAAATTTAGAATTGTTTTAACTTTCAAGATTTCGATTTATTATCAACTAAAGGAGTATTGTAGAGGATCATGTGTATTGAAAACATTTGAAGAAGGAATGTGGTGACTTCCTACTTCGTTTTTTGATGTCATTTTGACTGTGGAGCTGTAAGGAGAATTGAAGAAAAGGGGCAGACGATCTTTTCTCCACGCACTTAAGTTTTAAATTTGTAAATGTTAAGTTTGGGATAAAGGAATGGTTCTTTGCCTCTCAAAAAGGACAAAAGTAAATATTACGAAAAAATCGTTTGCTTAAATGATTATGGAAGAGATTTGCTCTTGTGCGATTGGCAACAAAAACATTATTATTATTATGTGTTGTTCTATAAATTTTAGAATAGGTCTACTATTGTAATGATTGGAGATATTTCGGTTTACATTAAAATAAGGATTGTTTAAAAGTTCCAACATTTGAAGTTTCTTTTACGTTTTCGGTGTGGCTAATTAATTTAATTGCTATAGTGGAATGTTAATGTAACAGCTCTCCGGAACGACAGGAAAAGTTGCTTGCATTCCGCACACCTTCTGAAAGGAAATTATGGGATATTGACGGTTTTATCAACACACTCCTTCCGCATAAGCTGGTGACCCGGACGTGATCAGAATTTTCTGAAGTAAACAAGGTATGAAAATGGTATATTATAGAAAGAATATTGTAATTTTATATGCTAAGTTAAGGTTTTATGAAGTTGCATTTTGGAAAATTTATTAGTTAAAAAAAAAAACGACGTAGGAAGTCGCCACAGGAATGCATTCAATGATATTTTCTTCTTTAGCGATACTCAAATTTTAATACATCCCAGTTGAGGAAGACATCCTGAAGCATTAAAATTGCATTAAGTCAAGGGCCTAATGCAGGTAAGTGTTTAAATAATATTAAACACATAGTGTACGGATTAGACTGAATTAATGCTTGTTATCAATGAAAGTAAAATTATACACACATGGCTAGTTTATTCTAGTAATCTCTTTAATTATTTAAAACCTTATATAAAATGAATAGATGGCAGTTTTGGTATCATTGGTATATTATCAAATTGGGTGTTATTAAAAATTGGTTATATTGAGTATTTTAATAAATGTATAAATTTTAAAATATGTATAAAGAAAATAGATATTTTGAGAATCTCCTGGTTTTTCTGTTTGGCAAAAGGGGTAATGTGTTCATATCCATACATTTCCCCATATATATATATGGGGTGGGTGTATTTATATATAGTTTCTATACATATTTTGAATAGCTATAATTTTCTGGGCTGTTATCTGTTCCATTTTAATGTGTCAACCAAATTTTTACTGGGGATTTTCTTACATATCTGAAATTTTTTTTTCTAAAGAAAATATTAGATAAGATTTCCATTTATGGTGACAGTATTTTATATTCCATTTGCGGTGACAAGTATTAATAGTGTGTGAAAGACTTTCTGAAGACCAAAAAAAGTAGGTAAGTTATATTTAAGATCAACAACACAATTTAAACTAATATAATAGTTTAATTATAACCTCCTTCTTTTCAATTGATTATATTCTAAGACTATCATTACTATCACATGCTATTTTGATTTTTTATATATTTTTATATTTTTATAACACATGCAATTTTAACTGTTTATATATATATATATATATATATATATATATATATATATATATGAGTGATTTTGTTAAGTATTTAATTCTAAATTTTCATTAATGTTGAACTATTTTTGAGAATAAGTATTTTCTTAAATTAAAAAAAGTAATTGAAAATATCACTTTTTTTTTTTTTTTTTTTTTTTTCATTTTTATTTTAGCTAATGTTTCAATTTGGAATTTGTGTTCATCACCAAAAAAAAGTACCTTCTCTTCAAAGTCTTCAAAGCCACTCGAAAAGTGACTTTATTGTTTAGTTAGAGATGTTAGGTAGATAATGCACATTTTATTGTGAATTAATTCTGAAGTAATACAACATCGATTATCTGAGTAATACTTTTTCTTTATTAAGCCCAAACATTTGAAAGTAAATTTTATTAGTTTTACAAACTGTTTGTATCTTACATTGTAGAATTTATTGAATAAAATTGTAATTCGAGGATTTATTTCATTGGAGTATTCAAAATTATTAATTAATATTTTTATATACATTGTAAGTGATTTTTTAATAAGAAATAGTTAACGGATAGTATTAAGGGTTTTACTCCCTTTTCGTAAAACAAATAATGAGTTTTGGATCATTATAAAGATATAATGTAAATCAGTTGAATTTTGTACAGACTGTTGTCTGTGTGAGCTTCAGAAACTTGCGATGATACAAATTATTGAAAAAAGTGAAATAGTAGGGTCACAACTAACGTTTAAAAATATTTTAAAAATTTATTGTAAGCATAAAGTTGAATCTTTTTCTTTAGGTGAAGAGTATGCTTTCCCACGATATATATCAGAACATGGAAATAAAATACATCTTTTCCGAAGAGGTCTTACATTTTTAAAAAGATATATATATAAATGCTGCTTTATTACAATTATTGTTCCTCATTTTATTAAAAAGCATTGTACTAGTACTTATGAATAAGCACTGAAGCAACATCTTAATAAGCGTTTGAAGAGTTTGCATCATATGAATTACATGAAAAAAAAATCTCTTTTAACTGCAGTTAAAAGAGGGCTAAAAAAAGCTTTCTTAAAATAGCTCTCATTTACTCTCATTAAACATATAAGAACATGTTTTTTTACTTATTTTGTAAGTTATGCAAAATGCGTTTTCTTCGCAGATGATGCAATAAGTAAAGAACAGAAGGACATTAGAAAAAGGTTAGCAATAAAAGATTTATAAATGCAAATATCTAACATTCTTATGATGCAACTTTTTCACTTATTATTTTCACTTACATTTGTTATACTCCTTTTACTTATGAGCCCTGTATTGTCGTATGAATATCTGGGAGAGTCTACAATTCCTCTCAAATAATTCTTAAATAAAGTTTACTTGTTTCGGTACATATTCAGAATAATATCACTCATAACGTTACACACACCATTTTAATTTGTCTCCATTACTTCATTTCACATTTTCGCTCTCCATGATACATTGTTTTCTCTCTTTTATTATATCAGTCACTATAGAGGGATCATTTTCAATCGGGAATAATTAACCGGTACAGTTAAACAATCAACACTCCTCACTCAATGGAAAATAGGTTTTCAAAATTTACTTGAGTCACTAAATATGCTGAATTAGTTACAACATAAAAGTAATTATATCTAATAATGGCAAATGAAATCAAGGAAAAAGACATAGTTATGGTTTCAATAAATTGTAAAAAAGAATACATTAAATAGTCTAAGGCAGGAGTTTTAAACATTACCTTCAAACTTTTGCTGTACACTTTGTAACGTACTAGCGTCGTTAAGTATATTTAATTCAAGAGTAATCACTTAAAATAAAGATCAATTCCAAAATATTTAACCAGTGTTTTCCCATTCAAAGTAAATTAATAAAGAAAAAAGGATATTTTAACCAAATGTTACAGTAAAAAATTCTACTTTTATCTGGGTAACTGTAAGTAAATGATTCCAGATCGGTGGATCCGATTCAAGTAGACTTCTATGTTAGTGATGGGATCCGAATCAATTATACACTTTCCGTATATCGCCTTCTAGCTGCTGGCACAATGTTATGTTACTATTAATCTCTCCAGTTTCTCAATGTCTTTTCCATGGCCGCTGTAGCTTAGTTGTCATGGTAGCAGATACACGGCCGAAGATTTTCGTCAAGTTGTAGGTGCGAGCCCTGATGCCACCAAGAACCCACCGTGTAGCGGAGCTGATGTACATTATATCTGTAGAGGTCCCAAGTCCTCCCTTGGTGTGGTGAGGAGTTTGGAGAGAGAGGTTGCAGCTCACAGTTGTCATCCTCGCCTCTTGACCAAGGTTCAGAATTCCGTGGTTCGTCTCCAATAGCCCTCTTGTTGCTTCTCAGTGCAACGTTAATAAACAATCACTCATTTAATTACTCTATCTCTTTCCTATTCACTACGCTTCTTCTTTTATAGTAAAGCCTATTTACATATGCCACGGTTCTTTCACAAGTCGTGGTTCTCATATCAAACACTATAGCAATGTAGCTCCAGATGTTAGTTAAAGGGAAATAGGCGTGAGGACCCGTTACTACTAATTTAAGATGGTCCAAAAAAGGTCTATAAACAAGTATATTTACTTTTAAATAAAAAATGCGTAAGAAAATACGTTCTATCTATGGAAAATAAGTCGTATACATTTACGCATTTTTTTCCATTGAAAATGGAAGAATGATTCCCAAAAATTAGCTAAAGTAGTAATTAAATAAAAATAAATTCCATGTGAAAAGAATGTCACCTTATAAAGCTTTATTAACAATGCCAAAAAAATATGGTTAATCCTATGGTCATACGCATCCAATTTAGTCACAATAAACTTATCTTCTGCTTCAAAATAGTTTCAAAAACTTTAATCGAACCAAATAAATAAAATGGAGCGTCCTCTTCTCTCTCTCTTTTCATATTTTTTGTCTAACATCAAACCATTTAAATCGCTCTTAACAACTTAATTTGATATTCTAAAAGTTTGATGAATTATTTTGCCATTGTGTTTAAAGAATATTTGTCCTAACTTTTCCTTGTTTCTATGACTGCTCCTTTAAAAAAAGAAGAAATCAGTATTCGAATATTACTGATTTTTTTAATCAACTGTACTGCTTTTTCCTTGAAAGCTCCCACCTTCTTTTAGTAATTTCCGGTTGATTTCACTATTACTCAGATTTATTTCTTATCGTAACTCATGATAGAGCTTTTTAATAAAAAAAAAAAAGTAGAGGGAAGAATGACAGGAAATAATAATATATCCGCTTCTTGATTTTTATTCTTTTTAATGAAGACTATAACTCTTTGTTGCTGTTCTTTTTTATTTGCTTGATTTCTTTTTCCATTCCTTTTTCTTTTCATAATTTCTATGGTTCATTATTTAAATCTTTTAGAATCCAGATCAAGATTCTGTATGAAATTTCTCGTGATGGGGATTTTTGGTCCTTTTGCCCCCACTAGTTTCTTATGATTCGCATTCGCTATTGATTAGCTAGAGTTTTTTTTAAATTCTTTTTCAAAATAACTCGTTAAACTTTATGTATTTCCCCCCCCCCATCCCCTTGGTCAGTGTGAATCCATTTTGTTGGTAGATTTGCGTTTGTTCTTCTTACGATATCAATTTATACATTATAATAAATAATAAATGGTGCACGCAAAATTCAATAAATTATTATTTTATTGTAAGAAATTTGTTTCAAGGCCTCGTAAATCAACTTTATAAGGGATTCTGCTTTTGTTCGGACCAGCCCAGACGGCTGATGTTTAAACGCGCTGATTATCTACTGCTGGTTGAGATGTCGTGACAAATTTGTTTCTGAATTCCATTAATCAGAATTTGTTATCAGCTTGTTCATTCCTTAGCTGTGGTCTACCAGAATATTTTAGGTCTTATGCCTCACTGGACATAACGCTCTTACAATCAGTAAACAGTGTTCACATTTTGTTGAACTGAGCGCGCAACAGTGGGTGAACTGAGCGCGAACAAATAATTTGGGGGTACATATCATCATTGCCATGACAGAAATAATTTTTTAGTTTAGAATAACTCCTTAGTAAAAAGTAAATAATACGTTATTTTGTCTTATTTCTCCCATTTAAAATTGTTGATTCAAAACTCAATGAAAACTGGGTATTTTAATAATTTTATCAAGTGATAACAATTTAAAAAATTAAGATGAGAAAAGAAAAATAATTAAGATACCATGAGAATAAAATTTGCATTTTTTGGGGGGGAGGTTGCATTCCTAAGAAATGCAACCCCTTCCTCTTCATCTACAAACAGTGAACCGTAGGTACTCTTTCAGAGACAGCAAAGACTTTTCTATTCTTTTCTCAATAATCGGCTTAGTTGAAATCATTTTTTTTTCTATTCGCGATGGAAAATAATTTAAGCATGTGGATTGCAAAAAAGTTCTTATGTTTAAAATTTAGAATATCTATAATAATATAAAAATCCTGAAATATTTCAATTTCGAGGAAAATTCTTAGGAGGCGCAAAGGGACATATATTATCATATTTCTATCATGTGTTGTCATATTTGGGTTGTAATCATATTTCTAAATATGAAAACAGGGCCCAATTACCATGCCTCTTTCGCAGTCTATCAATCGTTGAAGTGGTTGTCTAAATCTTCGGAAGACATTGAGATATACCATGAAAAAAATTCCAATCAAAAATTGAAATAAAGAAAACCGACACTGCAAAATTTTCCTAAGAACATAACTGAAAAAAGGTGTGCTATTATTGATACAACATTTCTAAATCCATGCATATTTCTAAACAGCATAAAAGGTCTCCTGTAATGCCTGTTGTTTATTATTTTTTTGAATTTTATCAAAAAGTAATAATTATTCATTGTTTTGCATCCCCAGAAAAAAATATTCTTACTAAAAATGCTGATAAAATTTTATGTTAATCATAATAAGACAAAAATAACACCAAAAAATGTTATTTATGTTATATATCATTTTGACAAAGATATAAAATGTTTATGAGTTTAAAAACTCAAAACAGGATATGAAAGACAAAATAAAACTATTTTTGGAAGGTTTTCTAAAACCTTGGGAGGGTTCCCACAGCACTTGCAGCACTTGCGCTTGCCACTTTACGCCAGAAAAGCAGAGACAATTTAATATTAAATTGCGAAACGTTTTGCATCATTCAACCAACCAGAAATATGTTATATTCATCTTTATTGCTTCAAAGTCGTTTTAATGAGTTACAAACACACAGTTACATTTTGGTCATGAATACAATATAAACAAAATTTAGATGTTTGATGGGAGTTCAACTGAAGTTCTCAGTCAATACAGCAAAGTTTGTCAATTTTAAGTTGCTATTCATCATTAAGAATATTATTGTTATATATTCACGCTCATAGATGGCGTTACTGTCGCGAATAATTTTTATTTGTATTCTGAAATTGAAATCGGCAGAGGAGAAGTGGCATCGAAGGTGTTGAGTATGATGTCCTAAGTTGCTGTAGTCAATCATGAGAGATTTTTGAATAAAAAAGTAATTTTACTAGTAACATAAATGTTATTGAGAGTTAAATAACATAAGTGGTCCGCCGACCTGCAGAACAGCAAAAATATGGATTGTTCGTTCATTGGAAAGTTTCGTATTGAACATTAAATAATGGTGTAGTTATGTGACTGTTTAATGGAAAATAGTTTCAACTTTACTGGATTATAGTTTTGGGTAAAAGCCTATTTTGGGGTAGCCCCTTGGCGACTTTTTTTTGAAATCGCGCCAAGATGGCGCCAAAGCGGGTTTCAAACCCGGAGATCCCGAAAGAGAGAAAAAAAGATGGCGTCGTGCCTGGAAGGCAAATGAAGTACCAGAATGACACCAAGGCGGGTATTTCAAATGAGAAGCGAAAAAAGATGGCGTCGTGCCTGGAAGGCAAATTCTGAAGTCAGCAGACGTATTCAATGAAAAAAAAAACGCGGAAATCGTCGTGTCTAGTAGACAAAACAACGCATTTGGAATTTCAGTTACAATGAATAAAAGTAAAAATACATAACATAAAGAGGAAACATTGCGAAATCGAATGGATAAAATTTACTGACCTTATTCAGGAAATAAATCTGCACCCACGAACATGAATACAGTAGTTGATTCCCTAATATTCAACGAACTGCTTCAAAACCGTTATTAGAAATTCTTTTGCTTTCTAAACGCTAATTTTCTCCCTTTCGGGAAAACTAATCAAAACAATCCATTTTCGTCGGACGAATATCTGCAAACCACGTTCACCATACCAATCGTAATAGGATTAAATAACAACTTTCAAATATCCAATTCTATCCAAACGAAGATTTTCTCCCATTTCGGAGGAACGAAAATGGTACAAAATGATCCAATGTAACGGCTTTCAACGGACGCTGTTCAGCCGATCACTATACCGACGAAAACATTTTTTAAGGAAAAGAACCTTTTCCAAAAGATAGCCTTCCGAATTACTACTGCAGATTTTCTTTCACCTTCCGCAAAAAAAATTATTTGAAGCGAATCACTGGACGTTGACATTTTCAATGTACAACGGATTTTTCAAAAATCGCGGTACCTCAGCAATCAATAACGTTCGTATCCAGCGTAAAAAGGAGAAAACATTGGAGAAATTAACCGAGCACATAGGCCGCGGAGCGGCCTTCAAGCTCGTGTCGGCAAATTGAAGCAATTTAGACTTGGTAAAAAAGTTTTTGAAATTAAAACATTCTGTATATTGAGTTCGTAAGAAGGTTTGATAAAGAGAGCATTGGAAAAAGGAGAAAACAAAGCGTCGAATCCCCTTTTATAGATTTTTAGGGTTACCATAAAAATTTGCATGGTAACCATATTTGGCGACTTATCGCCAAAAAAAAGTTAAAGCGTGCCAGGCCCCCTCAAATTAGGAACTAACCTAGTTTTGTTTTCATTGGATTACAATTGGGTCCGTTTCGTTTTGGGTAACTGTGAGTACACTTTTTGTTTATTTTAGTATGTTTTCCAAAATGGTGTATTAGTTTCATTGTATGAGTTGCATATATTTAGAGTTCTCCTTTCAATCAAAATGCTTTCAAAACTTAAAAAGAGTGAATTAATCGAAGTTGCCGAAGAATTAGAAATCAGTGTTCCGGCAAGTGCCAAAGTACTTACTATTAAAGATTTAATTGAAAAGAGCGATATTTATAAAAATAATCTTGAAGTCGTAAAAACTGTAGTTCAATCAATAATTGAAAAGAAAAAAGATTACGAGAAAAATGAAGCACGAAAGCTAGAATAAGAAAGATTGAAACTCGCGCAATTAGAAAGACAACTTGAGCTCGCGAATTTACAAAAAGTAACACAAAATGTTAATGTGTCAAGTAGCGATTCCGATTTAAATTCCAGTTTAGAATGTTTGATAAAAAGTGTCAAAACCTTAACAATACCAGTTCCGACACGTGCAGAATCGTATAATTTATTTTTCCAATCGCTTGAAAGAGCTTTCAAAACCAAAAATGTCCCAGAACAATTTAAGTCAGAAATTCTATTAAATATCTTGGGGGAAAGGGCTACCAATTTAACGATATATTTAAGTGAGGATGAATTTTGTATGTATGACAAATTAAAAGAATTAGTATTAAAAGAATTTCAATCCACACCACAAGAAGTTTTAAATAATTTCCGTAAAGCGAAAAAACGCCCAAACGAAAGTTATATCCAATTTGCCTCGCGACTTAGTGCAGCATTTGATTACTATTGTCAATTAAGAAAGGTAAATGATTTCAAGGGAGTTTGTGAACTTATGGTTTCCGAAAAAATATTTGATTCATTAGATCGTGAATTACAAATTCATATTGGCGTGAAACAAGGAGAATCTTGGTATGTGCCACCAGATTTGGCTAGGCATTGCGATATTTATGCATCGTCAAAATTCAAAAACGATAGTAATGTGTTCTCAAGGCCGCAAGTCGTAATTCAGTCGCAAAAATATCGTAAAGAATACAGTCCACAAAAGGTATTTGTATCGGAGGTTAAAACTCCAAAATGTGTAGTCTGTAAATCTAATGAAAATCATTCTCTAAATGTATGCCCTGTATTCAAAAATATGCTTGTTAAAGAGAGAATTGAGGTTGTTAAAAATAAGCAGTTATGTTTTAATTGCTTAAATCATCACAAAGTTGCTAATTGTTATTCAAAATCTAACTGTTATGTTTGTAAAAAACGGCATAACACACTTTTGCATATAAAAGAAAATGCAACCGAAGCTCGTTCGGAAAATGAAAGCATAGCATTAAATCCAAGGTCAAATGTATTTGTTCCGCGAATAGAAAATCCCGATCCCAGTATTAATTCTCCATCGAATGTGCCACCTGCGAGCACTACACATTCATTCACTGCAACTAGTGTAAATGCAAAAAAGATGGTTTTATTAAGTACTGCGAAGGTCATGATTCAAAATAGTTTAGG
>BMAW01057489.1:76732-81915 GCA_019974015.1 Nephila pilipes | reverse complement strand
AACACCGTTGACAGTCAGAAAATTATCACAAAAGCTTTCTACAACTCAGTCAACACCCATCAAAACGAAGCAATCAGGAACCATCCATTTGAACAGGAAGCCGAAATCTACCCGTTATGGCCCAAAATACTTCCACACATTTTAATCATCCAAACGCTTTTATGATACAACAGCTAGACGGTCCGTTCGCTTTAGTGACGATCATAGGACTGACGCTCATCTGCCATATACACCGGCTGGCCCGGTTTCTCTGAGGGGTTCCCAATCGGAAGCTATCTCACGTCCCTCGTCTACTGTAATACTTTCTCTCCTGCTATCCGAGCGCGATGTGATCTTTTTTTTTTTTTTTCCCGATTCTGTGTTCATTCAGAATATCTCATGTATTTTTTCTCTTTGCAGATTACTCATAAGAGAAAAAAATACAATTACAGTTGATTGTTAGCTCTCAAGAAAAAGTCTGACTCATGTAAAGAAAATTTATTGAGGGGTTCTAAAATAATTGTCTAGGACTCTTTTTGGCCTTTTTGCAGTAGGTGTTATGTTATAAATTTCGAGAGATTGTAAGTTTTCAATATCAATAGTTTTTAGATTACTATTCAATATTTTCGCGTGATTTTTGATGTATTCATCGGTATTCGTCAAATGTTGGGCTGTGAAAGATTGTGTAAATGATGATTATTGATCATGTACCATTTAGCATCGCAAATGATTCGTATCGTTCCATTTTGAGAAAATTTAAGAATATTAATATTTGTTTTTACAGCATAATCTCAAACTGAATTATTGTAGTTTAAGATGGGGAGCAATATGCGTAAAAGGGCAGTTGAATTCCATCCCCTGGATCGATATTAGAATTCACCCAATTGGAGAATATTTAAGGAGTAATGTTAACTCCTCACAGCGTTAAATGAATGAACTAATATAAAGTGTATATATCCTATACTGACAGGTTGGATAAAGTGTCTGAAAACATCAACAAAATTTCCTCTTTCGTTCGACATTCAACCCCATTCGGAACTTCATTTTACTCATTACAAACTCATTCATAAGCCTATCGAAACCAAAATCTCGGAACTCGATGAACATCACACATAAATAGAAATCTCTCACTTTTTGGACAAAACATAAAACAAATTTCCTCGTTTCGTTCCTCACACTATAAAAATAAATCTCTTTTGTTATACAAAGCATTAAACAAATTTTCTCCTTTTGTTCTGCTACGTCATTCACATCCATCTTCAACTGGATCATAATTTCACTCATAACAAATTCATTCATACATGCTTCTACCCAAAATCGTAATTTGCACATAATCAAACACATAATTCGCAATCATGCAAGTAAATCATACAGATATATCTCTCTTTCTCTAAGACATGTAACAAATTCTGTCATTTCGAGCTGCTATGACATTCATATGTATTAACAATGGATGAAAAAACGGTCATGTGCTTTTAATTTAATGATGAAAATTTCAAAAAGGCTTCACTAGATGGCGTATGGATAATTGTTGGAACAGGGATTGAAGATTTTACTCCGTCAAATCTTCTTTTCAAGTAAAAGGGCGTTAAGGCACTGTGCTGATGAGAATGTGCTGCGAGAGTGTGCTATTTTCCTCCTTTATATTTTGAAAAATAATCTTCAGAAGTTTCATTCGAACATTTTAAATATAAGTTATGTTTTTTTTTTTGTAAATGTTTGAGTAAATTTGTAAGCAACCGGAAAATTTATATGCGCATTTCACAAACTTGATTTCTTGTGATTACTACATTCTCTTCAGGATGAAATGTTCTGACATGCACATAAGTATATCTTTCCGAATGTTCTGCAATATTTCTCACGAGTATAGGAGGGTTCATTTGGACCTTTTCTCTTAATTAAAAAAAAAGGCATGTTTATACGCATTGAGAGTTGACACTAATAGAAACTGCAGTACAGTTCACGAAACAATTAATTTTGTCCTCAACATTTAATATGCAATTCATTCGTCGAACCACAACCTGAAACCCAGCAGCCCTTTCACATATGGTACAATGTGGATTCATCTAAACGCATACGCAGCTTGGGTTCCGAGGTGCTAATCTGATAATACTAAGAAAGCGTAACATTATGATAGAGTGGATGAATCTGATGAAAATTGAAGCATAGATATTACATACGTAATCAAGTGATTTTATTTACAAGGAAATAATATTAATACAACGATAAAAATGCATGGAAATCAGTAGGAAATAGAACCACCACTAGCGGCGTAACGAGCAGCAACCCTACAATGTGCAAATTCAATGAACGGGTGGATAGGATCCAGTGTGAGGGGATTCCAAAATCTCTGAACCATAATACATAGTTCGTCCTCTGATGGAGGCTGAAGAAGATAAAGCAATTGAAGGACAATCCATTCCCAGATGTTTTCGATATGTGAGAGATCAGGAGCAGGCCAAAGAAAAACTGAAAATTCTGTGGGCTTGTAATCTTCTGATAAACGTCGAAGACAATCACGCGTTATCCTTCAGAAAAATACAGTACTTGCAACCACAGAATGTAAGATAATAAATACACTCGACTTCAGCATCTCATTGAAGTATCGTCGTACTGTCAATGTGCCTCAGATGCTTACCTGAGATGACTTACTATTGTATCTAGTGGCACTCAAATCTCACTATACATCGCTGAAGAGCGGTATTACGTTCAACAATAGTATTCTAATTGACCCTATTTCCCCAATCTCACCCTGAGACTTTCATCGGAAACTTGGAGTCGGGATTCGTCGCTGAGTACTACGTTATGCCTTTCAATCGTCCATTTGGCTCCACCCCGAAACCATAGTAATCTTCCGCATCGTTGGGTTGGCGTCAACGACAGTCTTCGTAAAGTTCAGTTTGCTTGCAAGTCTCTTTCCGGCAATCGTCGAGAAACTGCTCTCTCAGACACATTTACTAGCATTTCAGCAACGATATGATGATAAGGCTAATTATCTGTATGTATATTTACAGTTGATTCGTAGTAAAATCGTCCGATTGCCAGAATTGGCTTCGGTGTTGTCTTCCCGACATCTCTTACTTCACAAGTGTCTTCTGGAATTTAGAAGTTCTCAAAATTTTGAATTCCACAGACAACAGAGAATAGTTTCTGTTGACTCGTTTATCATTTCCTTCCCTTTCATCTCGCTATATAACCACCAGACTTACATTTTAGATCTGCATAGCTTATTTAGCAGCATATTCATTGAAATTTGCATATTTATACGGCCGAAAATTCATGGTGTTGCATTTTCTACTTCGGTTACTGCATTTACCGAAGCTGGTTATATATAAAACTGTCTTCTTTCTCGTTTCCAGATCATCGTCTTCATTGCACAATTTTATCCCCATATTCTAACAGCGGCGAGGGTGTGGTCTGTGCACGGGTCGAATATAGATGGGTTAAAAAATATCCATCTATATTCGAAGTATACTTTATCAAGTGTTTTTGCAAATATTTATCATCGGTATGGCTCCCTTTTATTGTTAGTTCTAATTTTTATTTATCAATTTTAAATATTTGGGGGAAGAACAAAAGAGTTCTCCTTTCATGGCTCTCCTAGGGATAATTTCTTGATTGATCTTTTTCCGTCTCTCCTTAGAATTAGTAATGAGAAACGACTTGACGTGGTGCCCTCTATTGTCGCTATGGAAAACTAAAATTACAGACTGCAATTTGTTAAGTTATCATTTCGACTTTTCGTTATCCAGCTCAGGGTTAGGATGAAAAATACAATTAGTCGTGTTGCAGTCAGGGAAAAGGCTTGGGTGAATCCTGCTCTTATTCAAAGAATCTTGATAAAGTTGCTAGCTGCGTTTCAGGTGTCTTTCCATTCCTTCTCTTACCAATCTGATGAATTTTAAACTAAAAGCATTGTCATGGTGTGGATGTGCTGATGTATACTTATTCAGATGTCGTCCTCGGTTATTTGCAATGGTTAAAAATAGCAAGGTTTGTTAAAAACAGACCTCGTTTAGCTTTCAATTCGAATTCTATATGGGATCATCATACGAGTATTCCCGACTCATTATGGGTATTTCTGTACAAAGGAGGTAAAGGACACTATTTATTAAATAGAAATCAGAAGAATTTTAAGAAATAATAAAGCTTATATATTTTTTTAAAATTCATTTGTACGAAGAATAAAATTTATAAGATTTTATTTAAAAAAAATTCATCAACAAGAACAATTTTTAAGTAAAAATACACACACATTTTTAAAATACTCTTCTGTAAGAATTAAAAAAGGAATTGCTTCGAAGTTAATAATCCATAATCCGTGTTATTAACTTTCAGCGTACAGGTTTCTGTGACATACTTCCTGTTTATCATTTGGACTAAATGTCATTCAATTGCGAGCAAGATAACCCGTTTGAATGCAAAATGTTATTTTATTATCCTCGAAATCTTGATTCGCTGAATACATTTCCTGAAGTAGTTTTTCGCGTCATTTAATTTATTGAGACTTTCCCCCATCAGTTTTATTCAGAATTGTATAGTTAAAGGAGAATCAACAATTTTTAAGTAAAATCTCACATTTTTAAAATACTCTTCTGTAAAACTTAAAAAAAATTGGGTTAAAGTTTTTATATATTTTAGCTGTTGAAAAAAAAAAGTTAAAAAAAACCCAATTTGAATAAAAAAAACATATATCATAAATAAATTGTTTATACGTAATTGGTATAGTATTTTTCAAATCATTTAATAAATTATGCTTAATCTTATAAAATTAGTGATAAACACACATACATACACATAATTCTGATGTCGTTTTGAACAATATAATATTTTCCCGGAGCGTGACACCCTATAATATCAACAACTGTATATTTATATTTATTAAAATAGCAAAGTCACCGGTTACATTAAAAAAAGAACAACATTACACAAAATTTTGAAAGTTAAAAACTTTATACTCAAATTGTGAAATTATTTGTTTTGCTTTTAAATGAATAAATAAAATTGTTTTGTTTTGTATACTAATTTTTATTTGAATATCAATAAATTTCCCTAATTTGAATTTCAAAAGACCAGATCAAAGAAAAATTATTGCATGAAGTACTAATCACAGTAAAGAATAAGATAAAAAATTCCAACTTAGACAATGGATTTTGTTTTGAAAACGAATGTCGATTCGTGCCTCCATCTATTGGAAAAAAATG
>BMAW01057489.1:51732-71732 GCA_019974015.1 Nephila pilipes | reverse complement strand
TTCAAATTTCATAAAACTCATATAAAATTTCATACAGTAATTAATGATTCTAATACTTACATCATAACTGGTAAATTGCCGCAAAAATTATAACAAAATATTATAGAAAATTTTATCAAGACAGCAATTATTAAAAATAGTTCTGATATTGTTAATTACATAAGAATCAAAGAAATGTTTAGAATCAACATTTATGATTTTGAAGACCGACTTAATTCTGAAGATATTGAATATCTCATTAAGTCTTTAAACTTATTTTTACAATTAATAGATTTATTACTTATGAAATATTTTTACTCAGTTTAGTTAGTTCTAAATGAAAATCATGTTACATTTAATAATAAAAAATACAAACAAATCTTACGTATAACTCAATGTGGGCTTGCTAGTAGTAGTCTTGCTAATATATACCTACATTTCTACGAATATAATTCTATTGATATTGATAATTTTATTTTGCTTAGATATCTTCTTATATTTTTATAAAAAATATAGTTTATTTTTTTCAAAATAATAAACCAGAAAATGAACCTTACTTATCTTTTTTTTTCATCCATCTTATTTAAAATTATTTTAAATTAGTAATAATATTCTTGAAACTAAATATTTAGATATAATATTTCAAAAATTGTTGATGGTAAAATTTATAGTAATCTCTCTTTCTATATATAAGCGAAATACCACTGACTGACTCATCACGAGATCTCTAAGACTGTACTACAGATTGACTTGAAATTTAGCATAGTTACTCATTTTGCGATGTAGACATTCACTAAGAACGGATTTTATGGAAGTCTTATCTAAAATGTAATTTTCATCCGTTAATCTACTCTTATCCATCGGTCATATCATTTTGGGACTTTATCGCCAAAAATGATATGACCGACGCCAAATAGAATATATTTTTATATGTATACTGTGTATTGTCACCAATTAAGTTTACTTGCTAAGATTTGCGCGTGCGAAATGTAAAAATACCAAATAATTTTATATTGAAGCGCTGATGGAGGATTGGCAAGATTTTGGCGAAGAGGCTCTTCATGCGAAATTTTGTGCATGTCGAAAATAGAAAACGTACATATTTAGCGATAGAAATAAATCAGTTTGGAATACCACGGTTGGTGAAAGTGTAGTTTAGCTCCAAAACTTAGCGGGATCTTGAAAAATACTAAAATGGCGACTTCTTACGGAGTAGCGCACAAGCAAGGCAATCTTCAATTACTGGAGGACCTCGCTACATGCATGAACGAACTCAAGAGGCTATGACATACGTAAGACATTTTGGACGTCCCGACATGCACGACTTTTTTTTTTAAGGATTGCAGTCACTTGCAATCCTAAATGGTCAGAAATCAAAAATATCTTAAGGCAAGGACAAAAATCTTATGATAGACACTATGTCATTGCGAGGGTATTTCAGTTGAAAGTTAAGCACATAATGAATTTTCTGACAAAAGGTTGTATCTTTGGCAATACTAGGTGTAACATTTATACGGTGAAATTATATATATAATTTCACCGTATTACCGGTAACATTATATATATATAATGTTACCGGTATATATATATATATATATGGGGTGACTTTTTACTAAATTTTTTTATTTTTCTTATGTATTTGAAAGTAGTGGATAACCATTATTACAGACAATAAATTTCTTGAAATTTTAAATTTAGATTATCATTAACGTCTTAAAAATTGAAAATTCTCTTGATATTTTACGTATAGGTTCCAAAATATTATATTATCGTCTGTCCAGCGAAGCGGACGGGTATCAGCTAGTATTTATGATAAGGGAGAAAACTTTAATATTCTTGAATGCAAGGTACTTTCTCGGAACAATAACCTTTGTACATCGATTTTCAGCAATATTATATATAATTACATCTTACGAAACAAAAGATTGATTAATAATTCTTATATGTATGAAAATTTAAAAAAAATTCCGAAAATATACCTGGAAGCTAATAATCAAAATTTTTTTTTCTTAAAAACAATTTAAAATATAATATTTACACAGAAGAACTATTTATTTTGTTGATGATGAATGAAAATAATGGAAAGTTTCTTTGTTTTTATATTATCAATACTTTTACTTTTATTTTTATTACCGTTTTAATTTTATTAATTTTTTTTTTGCTATTTTAAATATTATTATGTATTACTTATTATTTTTTGCCATAATCTCTTTCTTATGAGTAATTATATTCAACTTTAGAATTTACAGTTAGAACATAACAATTCTCCCTAATCTCCCTTCGTTTTAGCGCGCAAATTCATTTTCTTAATAAGGCACCATTAGTTTTAATCTTTTGCATGCGGTACGTATTTTTTTATACTAAAATTTTTTAAGTTCTTTCCTTTTCCCTTTCTGTTTTAGTTTCCATAAATTATTTTTTCTTCTCATTTGCTATTATAATTGTTATTGTATATTTATGGTATTAAATTTAAATTTTCACCTTTTTTCACATATTTTTCACTTTTTTTTTGTTCATTCGAATTTTGGTTTGTTACCTGATTTTATAAGACTCACTCTTAGTGGGACACTTTGGCCATTAACAGGTCAATTGAAAAGTCTCTGGCCTGACACATAGATGGCGCTACTAGAATTAAATCCATATGTTTTTTAGTTAGTGCTAACCCTAAGTGCTAGTAACCTAGCAGTAATAAACCCGGCAGTGTTTGAAGATGATCTAGCATAATAAACCCGAGTTTTTGGGTCTATATGTGACAATGGATGAAACATGGCTCTACCATTTCACTCCGAAGTCCAATCGACAGTCATCCGAGTGGACTGCACACGATGAACCCGCTCCAAAGGTGGGAAAACGCAACAGTCGGCTGGCAAGGTTATGGCGTCTGTATTTTGGGATGCGCATGGGATAATTTTCATTGACTACGTTGAAAAAGGAAGGACCATCAACAGCGACTATTACATAGCGTTATTGGACCGTTTGAAGGACGAAATCGCCGAAAAACGGCATCATTTGAAGAAAAAGAAAGTGCTGCTTCACCAAGACAATGCACCTTGTCACAAGTCAGTGAAAACGATGGCAAAAATCCATGAATTGGGCTTCGAATTGCTTCCTCATCCACCGTATTCTCCCAGCGACTATTTCCTGTTCTCAGATCTCAAAAGAATGCTCGCTTTGAAGAAACTTTCATCGAATGAAGAGGTGATCGCAGAAACTGAGGCCTATTTTGAAGCAAAGGACAAATCGTACTACAAAAATGGTATCGAAAAGTTGGAGGGTCGCTATAATCAGTGTATCATCCTTGAAGGGAATTATGTTGAATAAAAAAAACTAATTTTGCCAAAAAAATGTGTTTTACTATGGTAGGCCGGGGACTTTTCAATTGACCTATTAAGTGTAAAATAACTGCGCATACACAATATGAAGTCTGTAAAAACCATGATTGTTAGCGTCATTGTGCTTATCATAATTTAACGTGTTTCTGATGTAATGCATTAAAATGAGCGCTATTACGTACCATTATCTTAATTTTTATAAGTCTGCACGGGATATTTTAAATTTTTTTAAAGAAAATTCTGCATAAGGTTTAAGGAGAGTTAACTAAAATGTATAAGTATTATGGCAAAACCTAATAAGACATCTTTCACTATTAGTTCCTCTTAAGACACGAATTCTGATCTGGAAAAAATTGATGAGAGAGAAATCCGCACAACTATTATAAAATGTGCAGTTGGACCTCGTTAACTCGTGGCAGTCGTATGTATTAAATCGAGTGGTTATACAAATTCCAGGATCGATTTGAATTTTCTGCTTTACGTTTAGGCGCTTTCCACATCAATTAGAATTATTACCCAAATCTCTTACACAGTAAAAAAATATTTATAACTTTTAAAATTTAATAATGTAAAATGGTTGAAAGAACAACTATTCTCACTGAACACGAGACAATGAAAATGATCTTTTACATTAAGAAAAAAGACCAAACTGGACCATTTTACTTTCCCAGAAATATTGATTTATATTCTATCCAAACATTCAAATCTGAGAAAGATAAATAAAAAGTATTAGAAGTGGTCTAAACTTTCTCAGCCCCAAACTTTCGAAAGATACCCCTCAAAGACAACCTTTTGTTCATCTCCTCTATGTCGGACTTTTATCTTCTCTCTTTTGTGATATAAGTCACTATTTGTCCAGTATGATCAGGTGACTTGAGGATTCTGATAGAGTAAAAAATTCCTACTCTAATCTTGCACTTCTATTTTTGCTCTTTTTTCGGGTCGCAAGCTACGTTTAACTTATTTCTTTTGTCATGTTTTTAATATCTCTCATTCGAAATATACGAGGATTATTTTTTTACAATTGGTCGCGAAGTGATAACCATTGTGAAAATCAAAGCAGTTTTATTTGGAACATTTAGATACTTTTTCAAGCCACTCCTTTACATAATCGTCGCTCCGATTGAGACATTTGTCGTTGCGAATGCCAAATTTCCAGTATCCTCGTTGTATGCTTTCAGCGGATTCTCTACCCTGGTCTGCAGTGCGGTGTCTGAGCCAAACTTTTGCCTTCCTAGCCAGTGTTTCATATCTGCAAAGGGATGGAAATCGAGGGGAACCAAATCCAGGTAGTATGGTGGGTGATCGAACACGTCCCACCGAAAACGTTTAAGGAGCGTCTTTGTTGCAGCTGAAGTGGGCGGCCGCACATTGTTGCTTGTGAAAGTTTTTCCATACACATTACTCATTCGTCGATTAATTTTAGCTGCATTGCACCCCTCAGCTTTCGGAAATCAGATGGCAGCCCACATTTCACTCTTGGCAGGAGTCTCTGTTGTTCAAGGCATGTTTACGTGTTCTCTTTACCCACTGATCTTACAATTACGACCTGAATCGATTGATGGGTATACTAGAGACAATGCGCAGGACATCTGAGCACAATGTCATCGGATTTTCATTGGAGTTTTCATTCGGTGATTGATCGGACCTTGAAAAAAAAATCAGTCCTCTTAAGTTCGCTACTGCAAATTAGAACTCTCTGGCAGATTTATCCCAAGATTTATAAAATACAAAGAAAAAAAAAATGATATTAATGTCTATACTTTGCAGGAAGTCCTTCTGATGTCATCGAAAAAAGATTAATCCGAATCTTGTAAAAAATTTTTAGTTTAGTTTATTACAACACGAGGACTATTGGTGACAGACCTCGTAATTTTGAGCCTCGGTCAAGTGACGAAGACAACACCTGAGTTGGCATCCTTCACTCCTAACTATCCCACCAATGTAACGGGAGGACTTTGGACCCCGACAGATTTAACGTGCATCAGCGTAAAAACATAAGTAATCATAGTAAAAACACGAGTTAGCGAGGTACTTACTGTACTTTTACAAAATATCTTCAAAATAACATTTATATTTTTATATCGTAATTCATGCATTATGTTTATTGTTTTTAAAGTTATTAAACTGTTTATTTGTATTTTCAGTACATACATGCATTGGGAAATGGTTTCTTTACAGAGTGATTCCAACCTAAATAGAATCAATATGATTTCTAAACTGTTGATGAAACAATAACAAGCAAAGGGGTCGTATTTAAAAAAGAGTTAAAAAAGGAACACCTTATGAGATTACGAGTTTCTTCATTACTATCTCTCACATATCCTCTCCTTCAGATAAGAGAAAAGTTTTCATAGTACAAATAGCGAATGAATGGAAATTTACTAAAAAAATTCAGCATAACCTGAAAACTTTTCTTCGTATTACTCTTTCCTGGACAAAGTCATTAATCAAGTTATGGTCTATAATGGATTCTATTAATCAGTCTAGAGTACTTTTGATGTTTGTTGGATTACAAGGATTTTGCAATTAATATAAAAGTGCTGGGTTTCATGTCATTGAAGTAATCTTAGTTTTTAAAATCGATGTAAAGGTACAGATGTCTAGATCATAACATATTGCATTAGATGATCTTATTGAGTGAAAAGTTAATTATTTTATTTGCGTTTCAGACATCCCTGAAAATAGTTGAAAAATAAAAATATAAATGTAGTTCTTCCGTTTACAATATTTTTTATTCTATTTGTGCACATTTACTAAACTAATATTTGAGTTCATTCATTTTGAGAAGTTCACTCGAAATGCAAACAGAGAAAACTTTATTCATTTTATTTGGGAGTAATTTTTTCACTTTTCTTTCATCAATGAATATCGGTACCATTGTAATAATGGAATTACTTATAATTAATACAGAAGCCTTGCGATATATAAAATTAATATGAATAACAGAAATAAAAATATATGTATTTTATTCACAAATTATTTTGAGTTTTGTTGGGCTCCACCCCAATTATCTTACATAATTAAAAAGCTTCAACTTTTCCAAGTATTAATATCATTAAATGTCTATCAGTTTTCATATTATTTTAGAATGTTTGGATTCATTGTTAGGGATTGCAAAACTAATAAAAAAAACAGATTACTGGTAATTGATTTACTTCAATATAACATTTTGCTCAACTTTCTTGTATTTTATTATTATCATTATCATTAAATTTTTTAAAATTAATTATTCCATTATCATTATCATTAAATTTTTTAAAATTAATTATTCCCAAGAAACTCAGGGTTGCTTCTAGAAAGATTCCAAGAAAGTGACTTGGTTTAGTTTAGTTTTGATTAACGTCGCACTAGAAGCAACACGAGGGCTAGAAGCAACACGAGCAACCTCGTAATTTTGAACCACGGTCAAGTGACGAGGACGACACCTGAGCTGACACCCCCTCTCCTAACATCCACACCACGCAAACGGGAGGACTTTGGGCCCCGAACAGATTTAACGTGCATCAGCCCTGGCTACACGGCGGGTCTTTGGCGGCCAAGGATCGAACCCGCGACTGAACGAAAACCGCCGGCCGCTCCAAGAAAGTGACTATCTGTTATTATGCATTTAGAGTTGTGCTATTCCATACTATTTATTACTATTATTTGTAATATTTATACTATTTCTTACTATTGTTGTGTTATTATTTGCTATTTTTATGATTCCACAATAGATAACACATCAATCAATAACTCCCGAGACTAACCCAGAGATGGAGCTCGTAGTAAACCAGTAACCAGGTCTTTCTAGAGTACAAACCTTTGCTTGAAACGTGTCAAAATTTTAAGTCGATCGGACCAGAAACAGCTGAGTTATCGAGGTTGGAGTAAAGTCGTTTTGTAGTTTGTTTAAAAAATGGAAAAAACCGAGTTTCGTGTTCTGATAAAACATTGTTTTTTAATGGGTAAAAACACCGTGCAAGCGAAACAATGGATTGAAAAATGTTACCCGGACTCTTGTCCATCAAAAGCAACGATTTGTCGGTGGTTTGCCGAGTTTAAACGTGGTCGTACCGACACAAATGACGCGGAACGCTCGGGTAGACCTGTGGAAGCCGTTACACCGGAAAATGTGAGTGAAGTGACAAAAATTATAATGAAAGATCGTAAAGTGAAGCTCCGTGAGATTGCTGAGATGACACAGATATCATATGGAAGTGTATTTACTGAAAAAGGTTTTTTGAAGTGAAGTGAAAAAGGTTTTTTCCAAGTGGGTGCCGCGATTGCTTTCGATGGAACAAAAACAGCAACGAGTCGATGATTCAGAAAGCTGTTTATCGCTATTTACTCGCAACAAAAAAAATTTCTTGCGGGAAAAAAAAAGGGGGGGGGAATTGGAAAAGTGTTGGAACAATTGTATCACTCTAAAAGGTGATTAACAAAAGGTGTTATGTTGATGAATAAAAAAAAAAATTTGCAAAAAAAAATGTTGTTTTCAATGTTAGTCTCGGGAGTTATTGATTGATGTGTTATATAACCATAGAGTAACATACTCGATTTTTATTGCACTTTGTATGTTCCTAAAGCGAGCCAAACAGTTTCCTTTTCTATATAATTTGATTCTTAAAGGTATTAAATGTCACATAAGATCTTACAATATTTTGAAAAACTCTGTAACGTAAAACAGCATAGATTATTGTTCCACACAACATAATTAATAATAATATTTAAATTTATTTCATATTCTTCGTATAATTTTTATTATTTCATATTATATTTTAATCTGCATTTCTAGTTGTATTATTTCATATTTGTATTAATGACTATCACGCATTAAGAATAATATAATTCAATTTTTCAAAAACGTTTCCTTTCAGGATTATTAAATTCTGTGTTGTAATAAGGAAGAATGTTCAATATTTTGACGTAAGAAATACTTTATCACAATTTAAATACTACAGTGTCATGTTATTTGCTTTTATTTACTCTCTGCTGTATTAAATGAAATCACGTAAATATAAACATTAGTTAATTTATTTAAAATGCTACCTTCTTCTTGTGAAAGCTGCTTAGTATATATTTACTTTAGGGTTTCTAAATATGCCGCAAGAGTGGTATAAAATATGTAATTTCTCAAATCAAGACTTAATACAAATATTATGGATTACTATTTAGGGACTATTATTTCTCATTCTATAGCGGAGAACTAATTGATGAGAAATAAAATTGGAGCAGAAGATTTTATTGAAAGTGCTTTATGTCATGACGTAAAACAAATATGCATAATGGTTATAAAATGCGATATTTTCAAATTTTTTTCATT
Source organism: Nephila pilipes (assembly GCA_019974015.1). NCBI lineage: Eukaryota > Metazoa > Arthropoda > Arachnida > Araneae > Nephilidae > Nephila > Nephila pilipes. Next base: position 63,116 of record BMAW01057489.1, on the reverse strand, counting down.
CTTAATAAATATATATATATATATATGTCATGCATTAAAATATTTGAAATAAAGGTTAAATATTCATATTGATTTTTCAGGTAATTGTAATAAAATAAAATAAGATCGCGGCAGTCTAGTAACTAGTCACACACACATGGTCTCTATATCAGGCAGGTGTTGTTTCCCTCGAGTCGTGAGTTCGAGTCCTGATGGCACTAAGGACCCGCCGTGTAGTGGAGGCTGATGCATGTTGAATCACTCGAGGCACAATATCCTTCCTTTGGCGCTGTGTGAAGTTGGGAGAGGTAGGTACCGGCTCAATGCTTCGTTCTCTACACTTGAACGAGGTCCGTAGCCGATAGTCTGGCGCACGTGTTGCTGCTAAATGCAACATTAGTAAACCCTTAAACGTACAATAAATAAATAAATGTTCTACAATATAAGTATTGCATAACATTTATTTATTTATTGTTTTATTGGTTTATTGTTTTTTTTTAATAAGCCAAGGAGAAATCTAAATTAAGCAATAAAGACCCTGTGACGAAGACCTGCGCCCCTCAATCGTGATAAAGTTTTATTTAATTTACCCTTTTTTTCAAAACTTTTTAGTACCCTTTTCACTCTGCATCAATCATTTGAATAAAAAAGCTTATTTTTTTGTATGAGTTTTATGCCGTTTCATTAAAAACTACCATAAATAATTTCACTTTATTTAAACCTTAAAATAGTTATTTTATGATATAACGTTACATTAAAACAACTTTTTATAACGAAGTGTTTTATATTTTACAACTAATTAAACGAATTAAAGTTTTTAGATATGTATGATAAGCAAGAGATCACTATAGTTATGGGATACTTAAGCAAAAAATAATTAAAACAAAAAGGCTACCATTTCCATAAATTTTGGTACTTTGAAAACAAAAACCTCATCCTTATTTTTTAAATGAAAATATACAATCTCGAAACTTCCTGTGTGACGTGCACTTGGATATTATATTGTATTTTTGTTTAATAGATGTTGTGTAATCTCAAATTTTTATTCATGCATTATTTATTAATTGCTGTATCGGCCTTTTTTTCATTATGGATCCAATTCCATTTTGTTTTGATTATTTTTAAGAAATTACTCTTTTGGTCATTCAAAATTCAACACTAGAAAGGACGAGAAACATCAAAGCTAAACTTATTAGAGAGATAACACAATACAAACGCAAAATGATTGAAAATGCAGTCATCTGATAGGTGATGAAGGCGTTACATTCAGTATTAAGTATTGCCACCATGGCTCGCAATAACCACTGAAACACGTCTCTTCATAGAATGAAAAAGGCTTTGGATGTCTTTTGGGGTTATAGCTGCCTCCACACTTTGCCAAAGTTGATCTGGTGTGGTGCATTCCTGGCTAGTTCTTACCCATTCATCAACCAGAATATTAATCAACCTATCAATATATGAAGAGAACGAGTGGTCCTAGACAGAAATGCAGTCTTGTGGGGAAGTATTAGTCTTGAATTATGCGTGCCATGTGGTGGTCATACATTGTCCTGTGGAATGTGGCCGAAGGCAAGCTGTGATGGTAAGGGAAAACAACAGGCGCACAATCCTCAGCGATACAACCCTGGCTGGTTATTGTACCGCCAAAGCGTACTAGGGATGTGGAAAGAGAATCCAAAAAATAAATTCCCAAATGATAAAATTGGGCGCATAATTAGTATGATGATGCAAAAGACAACAGTTAAGCAACATATATTTACGGTGCCTCCAGACTATAATTGGATCATCTGAGAGTTGTAGACAGAAGCATGATTTATTCTGTAAAGATAATGTGTTATTTGGTTGTCTATGTCCTCCGTTCAATGCACCAATAGCAGGTACAAACACCTGTGGTTTTGAGAAAAAAGGTAACTGTAACAATGGACAGCTTGCGGACATTCTTCTGTACTGCAAATGAAGTCGAATGGTATGTGCGGCACTGATTATTGTGCAACAGATTGTATTTGTTGTGATATGGACACAATAAACCTTCCATCACATTGGGGAGGGACGAGATGGGTGCAACCAATACCGTCGGTCAGTCGTTCTCTCCTGCATCCAACGATTACAGATCCCACATCATTGTTGTTTAATTACACACGAAATGAACACAGATTTCCCGGAAGGATAACCAGCATTCTGTATAGGAATAAATACTTCCTCAGTCGAACTCAGAAACGTGCCCGAATGACGCTCGTCTTCTTCGACACATACTAAAGCTGTTCATACAAAACAACCTCAGAAAAAATCGGTTTGCAGTATTTCTAAACGGCATTCTGTTCTCCCTTTGTATAGCACTTGTTGGTGCTGCCTCAGATGACGATGATGTACATCTGAGCTGAAATATTAGTCATTTGTATATCACATCTTTATATAAGGATGATTGTTGTTACACATCCCCGTGAATAGCAGATACCCATATCAAATTCATCAATCCATGCACTCTGAAGAGGTTCAAGACCAACATAGGATTCTCAATAATATCCTGCCAAGAGAGGCTCAGACAAGTAAGGATATGTTCAGGTAAAGCCGAAAAGCATTCAGTGCATGTCTCATAATGCTCAGAACCCTCAGAATATTTCACTATATATAAATCCCTACGATATATATAGTGACTACTTCACAGAATATATATGCCTACTGCAATCAAGAGTCAGAGATCCCCCCCCCCTAGGACAACAGCTCCTATACCAGGGGTGAACAGGTGGAACAAGCTACGTTGTTTTATTTTGACTCTTGGCCCTCGAGAAAATTTCAAGATAGGTAAGAGGTGCAGTAGGCACAGAGGCCTCACTAGCTGCCGCCTTATCCAGAGTGCCTGCAATCTCATTATCCTCAACGCCATCATGGGAGGATATCCATTGTAGATGGATCTGATGAGATGTGGAAAGACGTTTCAGGTTTTTGAGTATTTCCACTCCAACACTATCCCTCATACTTTACCAGTGGGCCAGGTATTGATTACTAGCTTCTACTATAGGACAGTATACACATTTCATTACAGTGATATGAGCAATTCCAGTCCTTTCTTAATGGCAATAAGCTCCCTGCAGAAAACGGAGGAGGAATCGGTATTTCTCTTCTGGATTTTCAGCTCCTGATCCTGATTAAGGATGGTAAAAATGTTAGTTTGAATGTTTCCTACATGGTATTTTTGAGTTTATATGGCTGACGGAGTATAATTTATTAAAAATTACATTTAAAATAGTGTATGATATCGCTATACTCACATGCACTATATAAAACTTTTAGTACACACATTTTATATGTATACCACGGGAAAAAGTAAAATTTTTTAAAATTCCATTCTAGAAATTGGCGCATATTACAAAAAGAATGAAAATATTATCTATGTGAGAAAAATTTAGAGTTCTTATAGTTATTGTAATTTAAACTATTATTTCAGCTCATGATGCATCCCTTCAAAAAATCCTGGAATTATATAAACAGATATTCCCAATACTGTAAATAAAATTAATTTTTTGATTTTTGAGCTGATTTATCACAAATAAATTTTTAACACCACATATTCAAAATTGGAATCCTTCACTATCTGATTTGCATTAGATGGAAATGCTTTAAGACTTTGAACTTTAAGTACCATATTCAAATTATTATTCAAATTTATTAGTTTATTAAAATTTTTATTTTTCCTTAATCAATGGAATTCATTTTAAATGCCGTTGAGAGAATTTGTGCTTTGGGAGAAAAGCAATTAAGTAATATAACAACAGATTTAATTTCTTATGATAGTAGAAAACGTTAAATTTTTGGGTGTTTCTTACAAAAATTACTTTTCTTATCTTATTGGAAGTAAAAACAAATACTCTTTATTAGAACTTATCTTATATGTTTTTTTCCTGTTCTAATGGAATAAAGTCTTACTATAAATGTGTTTACTTGTATGAAGTTTGAAGTTGGAAGTTTTCACCAAATATATGTTTTCTGGTAGTAAAATAATCGGAGCAAAACTTTTTTGTATATTATCTTTTATTTTAAGAAATAAAAATATCTCCTTTGTGCATTTATTTATCCCTGTCTGGAATTTTCGCCCCTTTATTTTTTTTCGTTAATAAAAGGGAGAGATAGACAGAAGCAAAACTACAAGTAGACAAAATGTTCTAGGGAGTCTCGTAAGGTTTTAAGTTTTGTCGAGATCCGTATTCTTTATTTAATATAAGTAAATTAAATAAAGAATACTAAGGAATGTAAGTATTCGTGTGTGTTTTTAAATCCGGATTATTTCTAATTCTGAATAAATATTTAGGAAAAAATGAAATTGTAGACCCCAGAAGAAAATTTTCTGTAGCATTGTTTTTGTAAATTGAAAACGGTCATATTTATGCGGCTGTCTTACACTGTCACTGCACACATTGACATGTGTATTAGACAACAACCACTTAGAAACCATGACAAGAGAAGGATTGGTTAGGTTTATATGTTATTTACCCTGAAGTTTAATAAAATAACTTTCATCGACGAGTAGAAATTAGACATTCGATGTCATGGCTATTATGAAAACATCAGTTTCGACCAAAGTCTATTTATTTGTCTTGGTAAGAGAGAGGCAATTTTACATACATTTTTAGAAAATGAGCAGTGTGGCTTCAGACATCATGATCCAAGAGAAAGAGAAGATGTAGAGAAAATGCAGAAAGCCAAAGTCGTAGCTTCGTCATTCTTAGTTACAGAAGGAGAGAGAGAATTTTACATTGTCTTCCAATTTATATGGAGGTATTTCTTTATATCACGTGGTAATCACATGGTATAAGATGAAGGGATTCTGAGGAAATTTGATGGCGTGCATGCGCCTAGTAGGGATTATTCCCTGCAGGTCTGCGAATGTTGATTCAGCAGATTTTATGAGCATGTGATAGCATAAATTAAAAGATAATTTTGAATTGTATCAGACAATAAGGATGAGCTCTCTGCTAAGGGTAGAGAAGGAGAAAATTAGGAAATTAAATAATTTTTCAAGTGAAATTATGACACACACACACACACACACACAAGAACATAAGCTCTAGTTAATAAAAGATTCATTAAATTTAAAATACGATTTATCTATGTTAACTTAGAAAGGTATAAACGGTGCGTTTTCTTAAAGAAAACATGATTCCTTTGAAGGTTGGTCGGAATCTGTCACTCTCTATTAAATAACAATGTCTACTACATTCAATGCATCAGCCAATAGCGTTACAATAAACCACATTTCAAGGTTCTTGCTCAAGGCATTAGGTGGGGAAAAGGTTGTTACCTTGGTTCTTCAGATAATATTAGATTCTTAAGAAACGTTGTTATATATTGAGGAGGAGGATTATTCATTAAATATATATATATATATATATATATATATATATATATATATATATATACTTCTTTTAATTTCACACTTGAAAATAATTTTTCTTACATGCATTATAAAGACCAACAAAACAACTTTGAAAATATGTTTTGAAATTGGTGTATACTTATTAAAAAAAGTTTTTAGAAAGTACGCAAATTATTTTTGTCGAAATTCTTCTTTTAGAGTTTAATTACTTTCATTTTAGTGATCTCTTTGGTACTTCATGGAGCTTTAGGTAAAAATTATGTTTTCGAGAATATTGAATAACGGTCATTTGCTCTTGATATAAACATTTAACTTTTTAATGCCCATAATTAGTTTGTTATTAGACAGCTTTATTCGGGATATTGTCGCAATCATTGTAACTATACAATATTGAAATTTAATCTATATAATGATACATTTGATCAAAAAAAGTAAAAAAAAATGTTACTTGGAACAAAATTTAGTAGTTCTATAAGATATAAACTTTTCCCATTTTTTTAACCTGAATTCTAAAACTTTAAGAGCGAAAAACGAAATACAGAGAAGTTCCTGACGTCGAATAATCCATCCTGACTTTTCCTACCTACTTCTAGAAAATCAAAATGGCAGAAATTCTCCTCTACAACTATCACGAGGGGCAAACGTAAAGAGTTCTGAAGTTTTATTCCCTAACTGAAGTTTAAAAGCTTTTGACGTAGAAAGTTATTAAGGATACGTGGTTACGGATAAATCGCTTAAAAGGTAAAATGCTTTTGGGATTGGAATCATCTCTTGCGCTCGATAGATTCATAGCAAAAAGGCTTTTAAAAGTCTCAGAGTCGACAAGGGAAAAGTATTGCGAAGAAATTTGAGAATGTATATGCAGTTAGATTTCAGTTCGTTACAGTTCCATCATCTTATTTAAACAGAAAACTAATTTTGCATGTAAAAAAGGGTGTTTAAAAGTACCGATAAGTTAAAGTTATATTCTTAAATTATTTAAATTAAAAAAAAATCATATGGCTTATGTTAAAAATATTTTTTTTGTATCCCTTGTTTTAAAAGTTAGGGCATTTTTCCAATAAGCTGAGTATTCAAATGGCAGATTAAAAATTTTAATGTGAATTGCCATTGTAAATAATGAATGGTTCATTGATAACTATTCAAAAGAGTAAAATGAACTATACCTAATCATTAAGTGGATTAATAAAGAAATTTCGCCGAACAAAGAAGTGCAGTCAATCGTTGACGAATTTTTTTTAATTGAATTATCAGTTTCATTTAATATTAGTGAAAATACTTTTATAATTTAGATGATTAACCACGCTATATGACGAAAGTATAGCATGCGAAGTTGCGCATCTGGCGCAGAATGCATCCGCAGAGAAAGAGAGAGGCATAAGATGAAGGTTAACGGTTTGAGATGGCTTTTATACATGAGAGAAATGGGGAACTCCCGTAATTTTGTCGATTCAGCGATAAAATAGGGTTTGGGATATTCCGTAGTAAACAAAACTCAAGAGATTCTAAAGTGCAAATTACAATAGCTATCAGTAGATATAAAAGTAGTTCTAATTTTAAAAGGCTTGACATTAAGAATATTTAAATAAAAATAAACAGGGACAAATTTAATTTATCATTACGTGCGCACGCACGCACGCACACAAATATTGCAGACTTATTCTTTTGGCTTAGATTTTCACATATGTGAATAACTTTAATCACACAATATACACCCTCTAAAAACAGCATAAATTAAGTTGCATTTGTAATTTTTTAATTATTGTTTAAATTTAATTAGAAAAGTTATGGTTAATTTTAAAGTTAAAATTAGAAAAGGTTATCGTTATTTTATTGCAGTAATATATCTATTACATAAATAAATGAGAAATATATTCATGGGGGAGGCAATAATTTTTAAAACACGAAATCATGTTAAGCCAAAGTGTCCCAAGTAAACGCTGTCGTTAAAATATTTTCAAGAAAGTCAATTTAACCAAAGAAGCTCGAACAAATTAATTCGATAGCAATCTTTTTTTTTTTTGAGGAATAAGATGTCCTAAAAGGATCTTAGAAACTTTTAGTTGCTGAATTTGGATTTCAATATTGTTGTTTGAAATTTCGTAATACCTGTTTAGAAAAATAACTATGCTCTATGTCTATAAGTGATATGCTTAGCGTTTTTCATTTTCTTTCAAACATTAATGCAATTGTCGTGAAAAATTTCATTTTTTCACTGTTGTAAAATTTATTTTAAAGTAAAATTAAAATCTGAATAAGAATAAATAAAACAATTTTATAACTTCTTGATTTAATGCAATAAAAGGGATTTCAATTTTCGAGTTAAGTTAGTCTTATTTTCTTCAAAGTATTATTATTTAATTTTTAAATCATGTACTTTTAATTAGAGAGAATAAATGTTTCATTTTTTATACGGAGTTCGAACCTTGATTTGTTAATTAAAAGACTTTTTACTATTTTTTTAATACTGTTCATTATTATTTTTCATTTTCAATAAAATTCTGGAAATTAACGGAAATCAAAAACAAGTTACAAAGATTGCAGTTTTTAAAACTCAGCCGAGAAACTTCTGTTTGCATTCTACTATGTCCAGTATATTTTTCCGTTTCTTGTCTTTTATGGCATATGCATTGAATAAATTCTCCCAACATGTTTGAAGGGATTTTACAGTAGAGCATTCATTATCTGAATACCGATCAATTGAAACATCAATTAATCGAAAGCGTCTCAGAGTAAAAAATAATTCATTTTCAACATATTTATTAAAATTAACTGGAAGATTTAATCTCTCTTGCCACTGATGACCTCTTCCTATTAAGAAAGTAATTAGTAGATTTTATTTCTCTAAATGAACTCATTTTAGGAGGTGAAAACTTGATCAATGCGTGGAATCACTGCCTTATTCTAAGATTCTTTGTTTTTTTGACAGAAGCAGGCGGTTATGAAACGGCTCTAGATCTGGAAAGTATGGTTGATAAAATAGAATTTCCTTGCCTAGCTCTACGATTTTCTTATGTTGTTCTATGATTTTCAAGCTTGTTTTCAAAGCAACTTATGGCTTGGCAGTGTCGTAGAGAAGTATATGTTTCCTTCGTTCGAATCTTATTTAGCTTTTCTTGGTGTTTGAGAGGCTCACGGTGTAGTTGTCTTTAAACATAATTTTTTTTAACAAAATTCTTTTACTTAGGTTTTAATTCCCTTTTTGAGTTAATAAAACCTGGAAGGAATCATAAGTAACGACGGCAATTACATTTTCCAGTAAATATCAACACTTGTGTTTATCATGTATTTCCCCATTTTAATTTGAGAAACTGGCAGGATTTTCCGTTAGCCCTAAAAGAACAGCAAAATCTTAAATTATCAATTTCAGTGAATAACTTCTTTTAAGTATGTAATTTTATCGTAGAAACGCTAATCCTTTCAGCAGTTTATGAAAAATGTAACATTAAAATTTAAACAAAATTAAAAAACCGAGAACAAACTAGATTAGGAAAGACGCAAACTATATTAATCGAGGTACTTTATTAAAGTAAAAGTGAATTGCCTCTAGAGTAGACCCAATTTTTAAACATCAAATTCATTTCCCCCCTTTTTCTATAGAAAATGATACTGTGATAGAGATTTGAATTTTTTTTTTAAAAAAAGAGGGATTAAATACAGGAATTTCGCGCAGCAAATTAAAAACACACATACATATCAAAATTTTTAAAAAAAGAGGAGATGTTTTTTATTATTATAATGAATGCTTTTTTTTGGAAATTTTTTAAACACTGAACTAAAGTGGAAACAATGAAATAAAAATCTGTTTGTTTTTACAAAGGCATTCCATACAATAAAAAGCTTAACTGCTTTTCAACTATCGTTTTATGCATTGAAAATGCATCAAAGTATCATGAAAATTAAACTTTTTAATGATATAATAGAAGAAAAATATAGGAGGAGATTAGAATATTGAAGCTTTTAACTCTCGAATGTCCAAACAATGTCTTAAAAAATCATTAAATGAGATTAGAATTTTGACTAAGGATGAATGTCATTTTAAAAATCTAGCGATTAAGTCTGAAAAAATAAATGTTAAGACTAAGAAAAATTTTGTAAAATAATACATTTTTTTTGTATCTAGAGATTTTTTTTTATCAATTCGGAAACACCTATTTATTATCTTTTGAATCAGGAAGAGAAATTTCTTGAAAATTGTTAAAAAGATCAGGTAGTGATTGTTTACTTTTCTTTTGATATATTTTTTTTATATGGACTTAATATGTTGTTTTATTGAAATTTTGACAATTTGTTCCTAGAAAGTTCGATACGCGATGTCTTATTTTCTCAAATAAATGTCAATTTTAATACGGACTATAATTACATGTGAAACATATATTCTTTGTAAATTTTTTTGATTATTCTTATAAGCAAACCATTTGAAGTTTTTGCGTAAATATATTATAAAATATTTTTTAAAAAGTAAGAATAAAATATATAAGCAAGAAAAAAATAAAAAAAGTAATGAAAAAGAATAAAATATCTATAAACAAAAATAATTAAATTTTTTTTGAAAAGTTTTGCAAAGAACAGATATAGCAACCCAAGGTGTGCTTTTTATACAATTATTATTAAATTATCCTATTAAGTATCACAATTAAAGTAAACGATGAAATATCGAGAAATAATAAATAGGAAGCCGATATTAAAATTAAAGGAGGCTATAAATTATTAAACTGAATATATTTAAGTTAAATGTAATTAAAATTAAAGGAAACGATAAGTTATGAAATTGAAAATATTTAAGTTAAATATGATTAAAATTAAAGCGAATGATAAATTATTATATTCAGTATTACATCAGATACAAATAACTAAAATTAGATACAGGTAATTAAAATATAAGCAAACGATGAAAACTGAAAAGTGATCTGGTATACCAAAAGTGATCCAACTGAAACAATAGCCCTTTGGGTGGGTGGCTAATAAAATTATTTCATGCATGCAAAATAATCAATATTTGTGTACTTTTGATGGGAAAATTATCGAAAGAACAAAAGGGAAATACAAATATTTGTTTATGTTGTCATAAATCTATCTGTTGTTACGTTTGTACGCATGAATATATACCTATTTTGCTTCAGTTCTTGCTGTCTTGAAATTAAGAAAATTGTTAAAAATTAATCATCAAATAAATGCTCTTAGATTTCTAATGTATTATATAAATGAATATCTCTTAAAACAATTAATATTTAATAAAAGGCTCATTTATTATACTCGATGGTAAAAGTTATTTTTTAAATTTCTCTTTAAATTTTTCTTTTAAATCAACTATTTGGTAAAATTCTTTTTGAAAGTCTTGACTAAACGAGAGTTTCACGAATGTGTCTTGAGCTCTAAATTCTGTTTGCTAAGAAACGCAATAATACAAGCAAACAAATAGGTTTCAATTTACTTTGAGAAGAGAAGTTTTAAAAGGAACTTCTTGAAACTCTTAATAGTTTATCGTTTCTGGCTTTCGGTTGATTAAGGACTTTTAGAAAAACTTCTAAGTTTTCGTGAATCTCTGTCGTTAAAAATGACCACATTTGAAGTTAAGCCTAGCGATCCGTGTTTATTTAAAGTAGCTCTGCCATTGCCACGGAAACATTCTCAGTTCCTTTATTCCTAAAACGTTTCATTAAAATAAAAACGAGTAACGAATAATGGGAGATAATTAATTGGATTTGTTTAATTACAAAGGGTGTTAATTTAAGGAAATTAAAAGGATTTTCTTTTTCGAAGATGAAGTTGCCTTTAATTGCTAAAATTATTCAAATAAATTTCCGAACAATTCTGGGATATGTTTTTATTAGATATTTTTATTTATAAGTATTTAAGTAAATACTGTATTTAACATGGGAATTTAAAGTGCATAATTCGTATTAATTAACTCATCTTTGTAAAAGAAAACTCGAATTTTGGTATCTCCTGAATTGGAACTTTTGAATTCAATTATTGTGAAGAAATAATTCTGAACTGGATCTATATACATGCCTTTAATAGTTAAAATGGA
>BMAW01057489.1:0-41286 GCA_019974015.1 Nephila pilipes | reverse complement strand
ATGTATGGTAGGCAATGCAGCACTCCCATACCATCACACCCTACGCTGTAAAAAGCGGTGTCACTGTAAAGGCGGCAGGTGTTCATCACGGGTTCTCCTGCATTTGTACCACGATTGTCATCACGCGCGAGATTAATCTGACTACGCGTTTAAGATGACCTGGTTCCGACAGAAGCCAGTCCACTTTTCTTTTCGTGTGTGCGGTACCACCAAACGGAGGCATCGATGGTGGCGTCGATTGCAGCACGTAATGGGCGCGCAGACCAAATGTCCATCAGGCCAGGCGTTCAAAGTACAAGAAAACACAAGAGCTTTAGTGAAGGTGCTATCAGCCGACGGCGTCAGCCAGTTACGGACGCGTGACATTTCTTTCATGATGGCGGCCTTCTCGACGACGGCCTGTCGAGGTTCCGAGCCCGGTTCTTCGTAAATACTTCGGATGGCGAATTTGTCCCCAACACCCTCTCACAAATACACAATCAGACACCATTCTGAGCTACCGCCTAATCAGACCACCCAGCTTCCATCATGCCGATGATTCTCCCTCTCTCAACCGGGTGACAGCTGCTCATATTGTCTTTGAAAACTTCGTAATGGCACGTCTACCTCAATTGTTCGAAACTGATTCAGCACACTCACAAAAGCTTTACATGTTTTCATAATTCACGGAGCCCTCTCAACAGTTACATATATGTGTAATGCGTGACTATTTTCTGCATTTCTAATCATTTGCATGTCTTCCTGACATGTTTTCATGCCCGCCATGATCCAATTATTTTGTGTTAATTTTTGTCCTGAAGAGTGTACATAATTATTTATGCCTAAATTGATCTATTTTCATAAATAGTACATAAATATACAGGTAGATGAGTAATAAAATAAACTCGTTTTTCACTTTTAAAAGTGAGAAGATGAATTTATAAAATAAACTCCTTTTACTAAAGACAGCTTAATTACCTATAATATATTCATAGGTTTCCTTTTTGAATGAAATGTATTTTAAATATTTATACAGCATACAAATTTTCTTTTGTAAAAACATTAACATTTTTGCATAGATGCATTTTAAAGTTAAACATGTGCTGTCTCATTAAATTTATTATCTGAAAATTAACGAGGCCCATGGTAGTTTGGAAGATCCATGATTAAAAATAGAAGTCGCTTCTGTTTTCTTTTAATTAGTGTTAATATGACAAGACATGGGGAGACTGGTGTCCACCCAGAGCTGCAGGGGGAGGTTATCATGAGATAGAAGAATAGAGCTGGAGAAGGAGGGGGAGAGGTCGTGAGTAGGGAAACCTGCCCGTGATGCAAAGACGTAGAGGTAGGAATAGGGGCAGAAGAGGGATTAAAAGAAGAGGATCAGCTGATTCAATATTGAATAGAAGAAACAACTCATTTGGCACAAATGAAAAATATGTAATGATTTAACCATAATTTTTCTTCTCTTTTTCGTTAACGTCGCCCGAAAATTATCGCCTGAAAATTTACACATAATGTAAATAAAGGAAACGTAATTGACCCTCTGTGTTCATCACCAAGATATTGGCCTCTCAACAAATAGTCGGAGAATAAACAAGTTACAACTTGGTTTCAATTCTCATATATATATATATATATATATATATACATACATACATATTGCCATAAACAAAAGAGGAAAGAGAGAAAGCAGAGTGAGAGAAAAATATATTTGTTTATTAGCTAAATCATCATTATCTGTTATTATTTTGTTGTCATGCCTTGTATCGAAAACCCATTTCTTTTTAATTTCGGACACCATCTTTGGCATCCTTTATAGATTTGCAAAAGAATCTATTTCTCTGAGTTATATCAAAACTTCTATGAACACAAAATGAAAAGCTATAAAAATCTATACTTTTAAAAATAAAAATAGTCCAAAATAAAGAAAGTTACACTTGCACCGTTGATGTTCCACAACATATCTAAAGATAAACAAAAAGCTTGTAGTAAAAATTCATTTCTGAATTACATGAAATACTTTTTAAGAAATGAGATTTTCATAAAAATTCAAATCGCAAGTTTCAGAAAAATGCAAATCTATAATCAAAATTAATGAATAATAGTTACCCGATACACCAACAAATATAATAACAAATAAATGAAACATAATAAATAAATAAGTTACACGTTTAAAAAGTAAATTGTACATCCACATCGTTTAAAAATTAAAGAAACAACGAAGTTAAATGCACACAATTTCTCCCATATTAAATTTGCCTTTGAAAAAGGCACACTTCTGGTCGCTTTAAATGAACTCAGTTTAAATCTGGCTATAACTTATTTTTAGCCACCCAAAACCGTTTCTAGAACGTAAATAAGTGGCTTTAAAAAGTAATAAAACCTTTCTAAAGTTTTCCCAATAATGGTGATTTTAAGAGGCAATACATATAAGGTGTGAAAACGTGGCATCCTTCATTATCATCAATTAGTAAAATATAATTTTTGTTTTTATGAAGATTAAAATTTTTCCCGACATTATCATCATAATAAATAATTTTCTAGGGTGAAAAGTCAAAAAGAATTATTTCATTTATCAATGGGTCATGTTGTTTTATTTTTGTAACATTGAATAATCAGTAAATTAATTTTCTTTTCTAGAGGTAGATTCAAAAATTATTTTCTCGAAGTAAACGAAATCAAGCAACACTTGGAAGAAGTACTGAGATCAGACAACTGAAGATACTTTTTAGATTTCATGGATCACAGAAAAAGTTATAAAACTTCTGATAAATCACAGGCTTTTTAAAGTATCCTCTAAAGAAAACACTTAAAACTCGTAGAAGGAGAAAACTTTTCCAGAAGCCTCAACTCCTCGTCTCTGAAAAATGAAACTATTTACACCTGCTACTCTGTCCTCATGGTAATTGTGAAATAGAAAAGAGAGCTGTTTGTTCATCAAGTTTCAAAATTTTTGTTGTTTCATAATGAATGTAAAAATTTCTTTTTGGGACGTTATTCTTTTCATACGCCTGCAGTAGCCTCAGATTTAGGCATCAAACCTAAGATTAGACGAAAACAATGTCGATCATGAGTTCGCGACCTGAATAAATAGCAAAAATTATATATACCATCACTGGGTTAAAACTTGTTACTCATTTATCATCCGGATATATAACGGATTTCACTACCAATACACATAAAATAGATACTTTGCTTCCCAGAAAAGATTTGAAAGTTGAATTCAAAATGTTTAGAAAACGGAAAACGAAATATAAAATTTCTGGCTTTTTGTGGTTTGTTATTTTGAATAATTAAATGCGATATATACATAATGATTTTAACTTTAAATTCTATTTACCTCCTCGCAACAATAAGTTAATTTCCTAATTTTCCCATTCTCCTCGCTTTAGTGCAGACAACTATTCTATTTACTTTATGTTTGATTCCGTTTTGAACCATCACACGCTTTTAAAATCTGCAATAAGGATTTTCCCACGCCCATACTTCTGTAAGGGTGATGATCCTTACCAGACTTAGAATTGCACTTAGATTCCCTTCGAAATCCTCTCCATTCACTCCACATGGTTTATGATGTGAAATTTCCCTTTCACCATATAACGTAGTAAAATACAGCAAAAATCACTGCCTTCTTCCTCTTGCTTTAATAATTTAATTGTATCCACGGCGGAGTTGTAATTCCCTGCCGTGTGGAATAGTTCTCCTGGAAGCGGCTGTAACAAAGTAAATCATTTGAAATGAAATTGGCTCTTCGACCGTTTTTATAAAAATAACTAAATAGTAATTAGTTTAGTTGTTGTCACACACACACACACACACACACACACACACACACACACACACACACACACAATACACACACACACACACACACACACACACACACACACACACAATAAATACACAATAATACACACACACACACACACACACACACACACAATACCAATAAATACTACAAGTACACATTAAAAAGAATATACATTATTGCAGTAACACATCGATCAATAACTCCTGAGTCTAACATTGAAACAACATTTTTAACATTTTTATTCATCAACATAATATTCTTTTGTTAATCACCTTTAGGGTGATACACCGTTCCAACGCTTTTCCAAACCTTCCCCCTTACTTTTTCTTTCTTTTTCGCAAGAAATCTTTTTGTTGGTGAGTAAATAGGGAAGATAAACAGCTTTCTCTGATTGACACCTGTCGCTGTTTTTGTTCCATCGAGCAACAGGCACCCAGTTTGAAAAACCTTTTCACTTCACTAAAAACCTTTTTCCTGGTCCTGATTTGTAAATTTGACACTGCTAAAGGTTAGCACCTAGAAAGACTTTATTACTGGTTTACTACGAGCGCCATCTCTGGGTTAGTTTTGAGCATGATCAGAGCGTTATATATAGCACAATGTACTCAATTTTTCCATTTTCAAAGTGGTTCTCACTAGTGCCGTTTTATTATGACCCATTGTAATATGTACCACGACTGCAATCACATGCAAGTACTGAACCATTTACTGTACGTTATTCTTATTTAAAAAACTAATTATTACTTCTCAGTTACTTTCCAAAATTGTACTGTTACCTCGATTTAATAAAATAAAAAAAGTAACGTAAAAACATATCACCGAAACCAGTTAAAAATATTACAGAATTTTTTGCAAAATTTAAATTAGTTAAAATTCTACTAGATACCATAAGAGAAACATTAGCCGCGGGCTTATTGATTCAGTTACCGCATACACGAGTCTACAATTAGCCGTAGTGAAACTTGGTCCACTCTATTTCAGACGAACACATTTCGGAGATTAATGAATGTTGATCGCATAACAATCGCATTGTGAATGTGCATGTTGAGTTCACCTTGACTGCAGCTCTGTTAGAGCATTAGAGGATTTATAACCAACATGTTTGAATCTAAACTAGTACTATACAATTAACTCATTCAATTGTTGGTCTCATTTGGATGGATAATAGTATATAATGCGTTTGTATATGATATATTTCATATAAAAGTAGTAATAATCTGTGTCAAAGGATTTTCACGTGATGATTATTTCACCCTTAAAGTCAATTATAATCTAATGAAACCGTTTTGATTACTCAGTTAAATTAATGATTGAGCTTGCATTATACATTTTCTACTTATTTCCTGAGCATAATAAACACTCTGAACTTTACAGATTAGTTCGATATATCAATGTAATTTAGTAAACAAGCTAATTTTAAGATATTTTAAAGGTAGCATTATAATTTTGACGAGTTAAAGGAGTTTTTACTTATAATTTTACTAAAATATATTTTTTTGGAAGAGTTAGTTTAAATTTTAACATAATTTAAGAGTCAATTAATACTTTTATGAGTTAAATTAAATTTAACACTTAAAAGTGTTAAATTGCGTGCTTTTGAGCACGGTAATAGAAAATGATAAAGAATGAGAACATAATTTGAGTTACTCGTGTGAGACATTATTAAAAGAAATTAAATAATGGCTTTCGAAAGATTTTGAAGAAAAAATAAAGCAAAAACTTTATAAAACCAATAAGCATTATGAAGAAAATAGACAAGGATAATTCTAGGGAATAGGGAGAATTCAAGTCTTAAAAAAACTTAAATCAGCAGGAGAAAATGCTTCACCTGTGAAACAAATATATGCGGCAAACATAAATATTTGCACTAGACTGGCATTATCAACACGTAATTTTCTTCGAAGACTCTGTAACACAGATATGCAATTACATTTTTTAAAAGACATGTACAGTCAGTAAACCAGTCATAAATACAGTCAGTAATACAGTCAGTAAACCTATATATTGATTAGAAATTAAGGAAACAGAATCTTGGATAAATACTCGTATACAGGTGTTTTTTTTTTTAAATTTATTTAAAGAGATTGTATGCAAATATTTGATAATATCATCCTGTAAAAGGGACTTTTTTCAAAGGTTCCATTTTTTCAATACATAAATATTTATACTTAAGGCAAAATAGTAAGTTGAAGCATTTTTTTTTCTCTCTGTTTTACTGAAAGAATTTGAGGGTAAGCAATAAGGAAAGCAGTCGGTTAAATATTAGTCTCCAGTGAAATATTTTGACACCGGTTTGAATATAATTTTATATTGGAGCGTGACAATATTTAAGTAGCATCTCTGGAAAAGTTGTTTTCACCATCAATAGTTTCAAGTTTTGTACTTAAAGTCAAAGAGGGCTTATTTCACTTGAAATATCATTGCAACTATTCTTTCATTTAATTTTGAAGTTCACATTCTTTGTCAGTAATGTGAGAAAAAATGTCATTTCTCCTCTAGTTATTTCCGAGCAGAATAATATTTATCTTAAAAGATGTACAGAATCAATGAAGCAATTTTTTTGCTAGCATTTTCAGTTACGAAATATTTTACAATGTCCAGTTGGTGCGATGAATTTTCAAATAAGTTCGGTATTAGTTTGAAAAACTGTCCTTTCATCTCGTGGAGAATGTTGGTTGCTCTTAGTGACAGGGGGTGGTTTGAACTCCCTATCTTTGGATCCATAAAAATCTGATCTTGCTGTGATGCGCCCTCCGCAAAGCCTTTGACAACCGAGCCAGAAAGGAATTCCTTGTTGGGACAGTTATTAGACACTTTTACTCCTATCGTTGTTTGCGCATTGACTTAAGGAAGAGGGTAGGTGCATGAGTATTTTGAATGGAATAACAATATTTGCATATTTTATCACAGATTGTATCATAAAATGATTAATGCTTTATTTGGTCCAAATATAAATGGTTTTATATTTTAGAGAGGATTTTCTTAGAAAAGTAAATTTCTAATGCAAAGAACATTCTGTATTATGGAAAGAGATTTCATGCTGTTGTAAGATATATACGAAAGTCAGTTTTTAAGCAAGATCCGTTTGTCAATAAAATCTAACACAAGAAAGACAAAGTCAAAAATTTTATTGTATTGAATTGCTTACATCTTATGCTGTTTTTCTACTTTGTTTGCTTAAGCTCTTATTATGGTGTTCCATAAGTTTTTCTACGACATAAAGTTGCTTGAGAATCTTATATGAGCATAATTTTTTGAACAACTTGCTTCAATAATGTTAAAGAATATCATTGCCAAATGTTTTCCTCTTTATATTGTATAAAACACCGCAGAAAGTAATAGCCTACGAGTAGTTTTTCACGCCTTTTACTAATCCTATTATCTCCCCCCCCCTTATTAAAGTCTTTTAATCGCTTGTCAAGTGTCGAACCGCGGGTTTAAGTCTAGATGCCACTAAAGATCCGTCGTGTAGTCGGGGCTGATGCAAAAAGTCCAAAGTCCTCCCATTTATGTATTGTAGAAGTTAGGAAAGGGAGGTGCTTTCTCAGGTGTCGACCTCGTCACTTAACCGAGGTTCAAAATTACGAGGTCCGTCGTCAATAGCACTCATGTTATTTCTAGTGCAATGGTAACGAAACCAATCAGTCAAACCTAAATTGTATCACATATTCTTTATATAATAGCTCTTTGCAGGCATATTGAATTTTTGCTACAATTCTATTACATGAAATAAGTTACTATTTTAGATTTTTTGCATTAGATTTAACGTGGTATTCTTTTTTGGAAACATAACAATTGCTTGAATAGGAATTTGATAGTCAATGAAATTATGTGCAATTAAGAAATCCAATAGTTTAAAATAATATATTACCTCGTATTAAAAAATTCAAAAATTAACTATATATATATTGTGTAATATACCCGTTTACTTTGGGAGAAATTGTTCATGTTTGTTGATTTAACAATTTGAGCTTTTTGTTGTATTTTCTTACATTATATACTGAGAAGAGTTTACTCGTACCTGTGTAACATGAAAAATAAAATAAAATAAAATAAAATAAAATTAAATAAAATAAAATCGCTTTTTCTTTAGGAAAAATACCAAGCATTGATTGATTAATTTTTGTGTGTGTAATTTTACAGCATTTAGCATATAGATACATTTACGACTGTTTTAAATATAAATACATGTGTCATTCAAAGCAGAAGTTTCATATCTTATAATTCTTTGAAAACAATCAAGTTGCTTCAATCTTTCGAAACTCAGCATGGAATTTCCCTCATAATCTGAATAATCGTATTGAAATTATTTTTGAAAAATCATTTGACCTTTTAATTTATTATGAAATTTTCTATTTGGATTAAATAGCAATCTTTTGAACATTTTGTTTTACCTTTGAATTTTTACTTTATTTTAAAATTATTAAGTTATTTTTAAAATCACACACAAATAAGGTTTTATAATCCCAAGAGCTAATCCTTCTCTTTATAAAATCATACCCCCCCCTCTTATTTACCTATTTTTCAGTATATAAATATTTTGAAAAGTTCATAACCTCAGAACTGATTACATATTTTGCTCTGAAGGAAATTGTATGTTCCTTTTGGAAAAAAAAAAGTATTTCTCCATAAATGTCATGCATTTAATACCAATTTCCTTTTAAAAAATCACGTGACAGATTTTCTCTGATTTCCTTAGAGAAACAACTGCTTCTGTGCTTCACGTTATGATTTAACTATGGAAAATATATCGTGTGGTGGAATTTATGACAGTAAATGGTCTAGATATATTGCTATATATTTAAGAAGATAAGTATATATCCTTTCAATTTTTATTTTATAATTGTTTCGCTGTATAAATAAAATAAATCTCTAGGATTTTTAAAATTTTGTAGATAGGGGAGGTTTTATTCGATTTATTTGACGATTTTCTTTTTCAAACTTACCTTTGAATCTTTAAAATATAAAGTAAAATTATTTGGAAAAAGTTGAAATCAGTAGAAAACATATATAGTTCTCTAATTATTGAGTATAGATGGCTATACTAAAAGTAAAGTCACTGAAAGACCGAATTAAAAACTATTTCGGAATAAATTTTTTTGAAACTTCTCTCTCTTTTTTTTTTTTATCTCTGATTCACATTAACAATAATTTACAAGGCCGTGGAATCATAGTAGTCATAAAAGTAAATTCACTGCTGGAATTGTTTCCTTCCAGTTTAGAGCTCGAATCCTGATGCCACTAAAGACCCACCCTGTAAAGGGGATGATGGAGCCTCAACAGATTTCACGTGCAAGTCCTAACTTTGGCGTGATGGGGAAGTTTGGAAAGGGAGTTTCCGACATAGGTATCGCCCTCGAAGCTCATTCGAGACTCAAAATTACGAGGTCTACCATCAATATCTCTCACGTTGCATCTCAGAGTGACGTTAACAAATAATTAAACCAAACGAAACAAATGAAAAAAAAATGTTCTATGCAAAGATTTGCAAAGAACAGATTTAGCTACCCAAGGTGCGCTTCTTTTATAATTATTATTATATGACTCAGTTAAAAATATAAGAATTAGAGTAAACGATTAAATATCGAGAAATGTACAATAGTAAGATTTTCTGATATTGAAATTAAGGCAAACGATAAATTATTAAATTAAATAAACTGCTAAATTTATCTAAAATTGAAACGAACGATAAGAAATTGAAAAGTGATTTGGCATACCAAAACGCGAACCTAAAATAATAGCCCCTTAGGTGGTAAACGCATTATTTAAATATATTACACAGGTTGCTTACAAAAGAATATCCTAAATTTGAAGAGCCACTGTTATAAAACTGAAGAAGTTACGATCCTTATGATCAAAGTAAATTTAAAACAAATCTTTAAGTTTTATAAAATTATAAATTCTCAATGTGACTTATCACCATAAATGCGAACAATATCTTGTCTATAACAGAGCTTATCCTGGAAAATGAAATCTCCATTTCAGTGGAACAGTGGAAGCAGTCAAATCCGCAACGTGACCAATAAGTAATGCCAATAACAATGGACTCGTGAAAGCTGAAAATTGTGTTTTGAGTTGTGGCACAAAACATATTCACCACAACGGTAGTTGTACTCCATATGTGAGCATTGTGTCTGTTTACTTCACATTTGATGTGAAACATCATTTACTCGTTAAAGACAGGCTTAGATATGAAATAATTCGAGATCAAAACCAACGTTTTTATATGGTGGCAAAATTTATTAAAAAAATTATTGAAATATTAGTTAAAACTGGTCGCAAATATCTAAATATTGCATTGTTTGGCAAGTAAGAACGTTTCCCAAGATTTCAGAGCTCTAGCTTGATGGGAAGTTGGTTAAATTAACAATAGAAAATTTGATGACATACTGATACACACACAAACAGACACACACCAAGTGAAATACATAAAAACGTTAAAACTAACTGAAATTTATTAATTCATCTGGTAAATTAAATGGTTGGAATGCAGTTTAACCCAACCATCCTTGGTGACAAGAATTATTTGGCGGTATTTTGCGAAATGTGGCTACCTTGGTCCACTTCGAGGACATCGTTCAACCAAAAATAATCGCCAAGTATGGTGCCAATTTTTGAAATCGCGCCAAGTGGTTGGGATAAACTGCATTATTAAAGAAAATATTAGTTAAAACTTGTCGCAAATGTCTAAATATTGCATTGTTAGGCGAGTAAGAACGATTCCCAAAGTTTCAGAGCTCTAGCTTAATGGGAAGTTGGTTAAATTAACGATCGAAAATTTGATGACACACACACATACCAAGTGAAATACATAAAAACGTTTTAAAAAAGGTCTTTGTCTAGCTCATTAAGAGCAAACTTGTAAAAATTAATTCTCTATTCTTTAATATTTTGGGTAGGAACGGGTCCCTGCTGTTACTCGGTCTGGTCTGGTCCCTGTGGATTTTTTCTCAATACCCCCCCCCCCCTACTGTTTATGGATACTTAAATCATAAATTGCCGCTACGGCGGATTAATCAAAAAAATTGATGCTGTTAGTAAATTCTGCTTTAACTCCCTGTGGATATTTTTTTTCTTTGGAGCTTCGAAAATTATAAGGTATTAAGATATGTGCCTACCCAAAAATCACCGCTATCATGAAAATTTTCGAATGTTTTTTTTATTACTTTTTATTAAAATTCATATATATACGATTTCAAAAATAGTTTGGATTTGTTTCTAGAATGACTAAAAACAAAGTTATAGCCCTGATTTTAAATTAGAAGCTCAGTTTCTAACGGCTGGAAGTGGAATTTTTCAAAACCGAAACTAAGCCATAGAAATGTAAATAATGCATTTAAACAACTGTTTCTTCATTTTCATACGATGTGAATGTACAATTTACTTTTTAAATATAGAATTTAGCTTTGCATATTTATTTATTATAGTTGTAGGTATATCTGCCAACTATTTCTTCACTCAATTTTGATTTATAGATTTGCATTTCCTGGAAAACAACGATTTTAATTTTTTTGGATTACGAAAAGTCTGATTTCTTAAAAAGTGTTTCATATATCCAAATGAAATTTTACCACAATGTTCTGTGCATCTCCTATTATATTGTGAATTTCAAACATAGTTTTTAAGTATATAACCATTTATTTCGGAGCTATTTTTATTTAAAAAAGTGGGGTTTTTTTTGTGAAATCATGATGAGTTTGTAAGTTTTAGTATAAATATGTAAGTTTAAGAGATAACTGCATTTTTCTGCTTCATAACACAGATATATATGTACTATATTAAATATATTGTTGAAATAAAAAATGAAATATAATAATAAGAATTTGTTGTACGAGCTTTAGCATAAATTTCAATTTTTACTAAATATTAAACAAATAGGGCCAAAATTTGAAAAATAATTAAAAAAGTTCATAATAATGACTTTTGAATTTATCAAGTTATAGACCATTGTAAGTAAAAACAAGTTTTATACAAAAGGATTTTTTTTGAGTAATAGAGCTCCGAAGATAGGCACATACTTTAATAGGCTTAATAATATAGTCTCTCTCTCTCTCTATATATATATATACCATGCCATAAGGTATTTTTATCTTCTCGACCGGCAAACACTGACGAACTGAAAAGACGAATAACTACACCCATTCAAATTGTAACACCGAAGACGTTGAAAAAAGTGTTGGATTAAGTTCTTTTATCGACTCGGATACCGTTCATGTTCTATGGTGGTGTGTGGTCACATTGAACATTTATAACTTTATATTGTTTTATTTAGTTTACCCAAAACAGTTGCAACTTCTTTAGTTTTATACTAGTAACTCTTCAAAGTTGTGATATTTATTTGTAAATATCCTGTACTTTCATGAAAGAAAACAATAATTTTGTTGTAGGTCTAAAATTGAAGAGATGAATTGTTCTTATCCAAGAATTCATAAACAATGTCCAAAAGCAAATGGGAATAGGTTTTCCTCTTTACTCAATTTCAGAAGAGCTAAATTAACTTGTAAACGATTTACGCTACTATTACTAAAGTTCGGATTAATTTATGATGTGATTTCATAAAAGGCCATACTATGGTTCATTTGTCAAATTATGTGAAATATAATTAATCACGTCAATTCAACAGGTGTTTTTCTCTTGGTCAATATGTGAATACCTATTGAAAATTTTGTTGAATTGAAATCATGCCTTTTAAGCACTATTAGTTAAATTGATGTTTTTCTCATTAATATTTTACATTTTTGCATTTTCCCTATCTCCGTAATTTTAAAGGGCTAAATTCAAGCTATATTTAAAAAAGTCCTCATACAGTCACTCCAATTTTTGTGTGTGAGTTTATTACATTATTATTAGCATTTTAATAAAAGATTTTGTCAAAAAAAAGTTATTAAAATTTATGGGTTAAAATGTATACTAGGGCACATCGATTTGAAACTTTTCCTATAATACTCTTCGCATATAATTTTTTTTAAAAAAAGAGCTGTCATTAAAATAATAATTATATTCCAATAAGTGTACACACACATACAAAAGATTAATGACAGTACCAGTCGTTTTGTTCAAAAATTAAATGTTCCTTAAAATCGGTAATTTTTAAGATTATAGAGACAAGAGAGATACTGAGTGAAGTAATTGCCTTAATTAAATAATACATTAAATCATCAGTAACCTAGTTTTTCTTGAAATATCCACAACTTTGCTTTATTTCAAAGGGAACTGTGGATAGTATTAAAATGTGTTCAATATTTTAACGTCTTTCGAATGATATCAGATATTAATATATCTAATATCTCCTTGAAATTCACTGCGCGCGCATACACAATAAAAAAATTTACTTTACATGATGGTATTTTATTTGACAAATTACAAGCCTTCGATTAAACACTTTTTTTTTGTGCAAGCCCCCTTCTACTTATGAAAGGAATGAGATTCGGGAAAAAGTTGGTGATTCGTTGCCCATTGATTCGATGACAGAAATGTAATTTCACCATTTCTTTTGGTTATGTTCCATATTGGAAAATGATTAAGCTATTAATCTGAGGAAAATAGGGCACATTTGCAACAAATCAAAGATATATGTACAAAGATAATTTTTAAGATATAATAAGCGAATACAAATGGTATTCTTTTTTTTTTCTTTTTCTGATGCAGCATAGAAAAGTTTGTTATCACTTTGAAAATGTATCGCAAACATAAAGATCTAGGACGTATGGGATGGCTAAGCGCTCCGAGTGATTATTCTTGCAAATCAGTTCCCTAACAAAGCGATTCTGATACTTATTTTAGAATGATTAGTTCGTTTTACAAAACAGAAAAGTAGAATATTTTTCTGACAACATTTATTATATTTATGATTAAAATTTAACTATTTAACATATTTTTTGCCCTTTAAAAGGTCACCAAAGCTTATGAGGTGCAGAAGAAAAAGGAAACAATCATTATACAATTATTTATATTTTTAAATATATTATTACTAGTAAGATACATTTGATACCTTCTTATCTTCCAACATGAGTCCCTTGAACTTTCTTTTCACAAATGCCTTATATCTGCACTCTAATAATTGCCAGTAAGATACTTCTGATAATTTCCTATTCATCTAAGTACCTTCCTATTTGAGTCGCAATTTTAAAACTGTTTCTATATTAAATCTTTTCTAACCTTTTTTTCCTTTAAGGTGTAATGACCAGCTCTCTGATGCATTAAGAATTAAATACATGTAAAATTAGGATTTCTCTTCCGGGGAAAAATTAATATTATGAGTATATCAACAATAAAACCAAAGATTTATTCGTATATTAAATGTATCTCAATCCCTTTATTAATGAGTATCCCATGCATTACCATCAACAAAAACCGAAAAACCTGTGATAAAGTCAACTTGATTCTAAAATTACGAAACATTTGAAATCGGACTTTTTGATTTGAAAATTGCATTTCTACCTCCGATTTAAGGTATTTTATCTGCAAAACATAATTGATACTTCTTAAATTTAAAATATAAATTTTGGATAGCTGTAAATAAAGTAAACTGTCGGAGGAAAATGCTTCCATTATATATATATATTTATATATATATATATATATATATATATATATATATATATATATATATATATATATATATATATATATCATGCCAAATCCTGTCGTGATCGAATATCCAAATAGTACGTGTATTAAAGATGTTCTGTTCTAGAGAGAGCCACACAAAAGAAACTTTGTAATTTGCTTTATTTATGCACTTTCATAAGTACAATAATAAATAAACAATTTTTGCACAAAGCTGTAGCTTATGACTTTCTACAAACTCCAAGACAAAATTAGAGCAGTAAAATTATAATTTTTACCTATCGGATTTTCAAATCAATTTCGAAAAACAGTTATAGTAAGCGATACTTATGCCGGTATCGAATACAAGCAGGAAGCGAGATCGAGCGGTCTCCTTGGAGCTTCTATACGCGTATACGGACATCAGAATACCTGCAAGCCTAACCGGGACTCGTCTGAAAAGAAGTGATTGTGCCATTTCTGTATCCAGCTTTATCGTTCGGGGCATCAGAATCGCTATCTCTCTCTCTATGCTGCATTGTTAAGAGAAACCGAAGGAAGTAATGGTTGCCGTGCTGACAGTCCACGCTGCTGCAAACGTCGTCGCACCGTTCGAGCAGATACTAGGCGTGTTGCAAACATATCCATTTCCTAACTAATTGTCCGTGATGTGGTTTTACAGTTTTGCATGGCTAACCTCACTCTGGTGTAGTCATGGGATGGCGTGGAGATCCTACATGCCTTTCAGTACGATCCTCAGCAACCGATGGATTCCATATTCGCATGGCAGTGGTTGGATTTCGACCAGTGTGATGGCGATATCACGAAACGATAATCCACATTCTCGATAGGCAGAGACCTCTCCTTTATTGAATTGTGACACTTACTGGAAAGCTTTTCTTCTTCTTTTTCGAGGCGTATCACGACATTTGGATCGAACTCCAACCTTATAAAGCGTTTTCTGAATGAGAAATACACTACACAATTTTTCTTTTATGCAGTGCTTCAGATGTCGTTTCTCGCTCCTGCGTCACCAAAATGTGCTAAAACACTAATCATTTGCATATTACGACCTATTTTTTTCTTTTATGTGATTCTGACCTTCGTCAGATCAGTCCTTTTAGGTGTTGCAACTTTAATGGCCTGCAATGATATATATATATATATATACATACACTCATCAAAAGTGAAATTGCAACACTAAGAAATGCTAATTACAGGAGCGATAGTAGTGAGGTGGATAGGCAAATGATTAAAAAAAGACAAATACATCATTATAAACCAATTTATTTAATATCTAATCTGCAGCTATATAGGCCTCAATCTGGCGAAGCATTCTATCAATTACTCTATTGATGGTTGTCTGAAGAAACCGTTTATAAGTCATGTCAACTGCTGTGCGCAGATCATCCACGGTTTGCGCTAATGTCCTCAGTTTATGTCACGTCCAATGAAATCTCACAGGTGTTTGATGGGATTCAGATCTGGAGAGCTTGACAGCCAGGGAAGGATGTCAAATCCAGTCAGGATGTTAAGAGTTAGCTGTGGGACAGGCAGTCTGGTATTGTCTTGCTGGTATACCGTGTTGGGTGCTCCGTGCAGCAAAGGCAGAACAACAGGCTTCACAATTTGAGTGACGTAGCAGTCCACTGTTAAAGGGCCGTCAATGTATACCAGAGGCTTCCTGTGATGAAACATTATGCCACCCCAAACCATTATGCCCGGTGTTTAATTAGTTTGACACTCGGCTAAATGGGTTGGTTTGAAGCGTTCTCCGGTCGCCGCTATCCCGTCGCCGGCCATCATTCCTCCACAGACAGAAACGAGACTGATCCGTGAACAATACCTGAATATTTGATGCCATTTGATGGTCTAGTTACAGTGATATTGATACCACACCAGGCGTCTAGCCCTGTGTTTAGTGGTTAACGGTACCCCTGTTGCTGATACCCGTGCACGTAACTGTACATCATACAATTTGCTGCGTATGGCTTGGGTGGACACAAATCCAACTGCTCCTTGAAGCAACCGGTTTCGAATGTCATGTGTCATGGAGAAAAGGTCTCGAATAGTCAAATGGCGAATACACCGAACTGTGTGCTCTGACGTGCACCTGTGCGCACCACTTCATCTTCGGCATGCATGTAGACCTTCCTGAATTCGTCGTGTGACACAACATTGGATGGTACTCACGTCGTGCCCGATACGAGTTGCTATTGTACTCAGCGACAAACCCAGTTCATGGAGTTGGATAATACAATTATGTTTCGATGATGATATTGAGCTCACTGACGTCTCAGAGACATTTTCTACGTTTCTTCGAAAGTCGCAAATGCAAAGTAAGTTGCTGTTCTTTATAATCCGGATGCGTGCGAAAATTTAATCATTTGCATATCCATCTCACCACTATCGCTCCTGAAATTTGTATGACGCTACGTGCATTATTTCCTAGTGTTGTAATTTCCTTTTGAGGAGTATATATATATATATATATATATATATATATATTATATCTTCGTAAGCATGGAAATTTCCTGTATTTCCGAATCGTGTTCCGAGTTTGGGTCTTGATTCGACCAAAGACCTTCATACGGAATAATGAGATATGCAGAGCTTTAAATGAATTTCTAATTCTATAATCATTGTTCGTTTTTGGTATGAAGTTTTCAAACGATGCATAAATTCAGGTGAAACCCTCAACTTCTAAAAAGTTAAACGTTCTTTACTAATAAGGGACTGGGGAAGCTGGATGGGCATGAGATTGTGGTAGAAGCTCAAGTCGAACTTCAGTTTCAGATACTGATTCTACTGAGGCCCTGCCGTGTTGGACAATAGGGAATAAAAACATTAAACATGATCGGATCTCAGCACCGTCACGCGGTGAGAAGTAGAAGTTAGAAAGCTTTAATTACTTGCTCTACAGTTGATCTCGTCTCTTGACAGTGGTTCAAACCTGCAAGGTTCGTTTCCATTAGCTTTTATGTTGTTGTCATGATAACACTAATAAAACCATACGGAGCACTTAAATTTCCATACTTAATGATAAAAAGAATCCTTTAAAAGCGACAGAATTAGGTGGTTAACGAATCAAGCCATGAATTTGAGTGTTGATATCAGAAAGAAACAGTTATGCAGCAGTATGCATTGATTGATATTTTACTTACGTCATACTTTAGACCAAAAAGAAGACTACTGGCGATGGACCCATGATTTTGAGCCACGTTCAAGTGACGTGGATGAGGAGCTGGAACTCCACTTCCTCAATTTTCAAATGCCACCAATATGAGGACTTTGAGCCCCAACCGATTTCATTAGCTCATCTACACGTTGGATCTTTTGCGGATCAGAATTTGAATCAAGAATTCGACGGAAACAATGCCCACCATGAGCTCGAAATCACTCTATTCCACCGCTACTTTACAAAGAGTCGGACATACAATTGCTTGATTAGTGTAGTGTGTAAGTTTGGTGAGGGACATATGTCAGCTCAAGTGTCGACTTTTGTTATTTGACATTGATTCGAAATGACGAACGATCATGCTTCCTTCTCAACAGCTTCCTGTGATGCTGTAGGGTGACGTTTTTATGAAAGTATACGAACATACACATTGTTATTTACACTTATCAATTTCAAACATTTTGAATAGTAATTGTTCCATAAATAGAAGAATTATTTTCTTTGATTAGAATAATTGATTTGAATAGAATAATTATTATATCTTTTTCAGCTACTCTGATTTTTTATTGTTTATAACACATCATGACAGAAACCATTAAGATCTTTATGAATTTTCAAAACACTTTTTCGTGCATAATGCAAATATTTCGAGTTATAAATAGGATGGCAGAACTATTTTTTTTTTAATCAGAAATACGTAATTTAAAAAAAAATTAACGAAAATATTTTTTTGCTTGTGAGTAAAAGGAATATTTTTAAAATTAAATCATAGGATGTATATAAAGTAAATATTTAATTTTAACTAGTGTGAATAGATATTTAATTCAATTTAAATGACTTTCCTATGACGAAATTTCTTCTTCAATTATCTTCCATTGTGTGAAATTATTTAATCGGTCTGTATACATATAAAACATACCCAAATTTAAGGGAAAAAATCCCACTGAAGAGATTAAACGAAAAAAGCTTTCAGAAAACAATTCTTCAGTCTGAAATTCCTTTAGATATGTATTAAGTGAAATAAAAATAAACGAGAGATAATTACAATGAATTTGAAATTAGACTATGAGAGAGAATATGATTTCAGGAAATTATTAGTGAAAATTAAGACAATTACTAAAAAATTACTTCAAAATTTCATTTATTGTTTTCTCTGTAGCGTAAAGTACAACACAATCGTAACAAATAATGAAAACGTTTTAGAGTTTCGTCAAAGTGGTTTATATTTTATTAATAGTTTTATTATATTCTAAAAGAATTTCTGCACCATAATAAACATTTAAATACAATGTAATTGCGAGTTGATTGATAAAGTGCTTGCAAAGCATTTGGAATTTGCTCCACTGTTTTGGTCTACTTTGTACTTTAAATTAGTCCCACATGTTTTACTCAATATTAACAAACTATCTAATTAAGTATTCACCATAAAAGAGCTTTTAAAATGCTTGGGAAACATTAAGATAGGGGCATAATTTTTAGAATACGCTTTTCTTCTAAATCTAAGTGTCAAATAATCCATTTTCATTAAAAATCACGTTAACAAAACTCATTTAAATAGAGCAAACAAATTATTTCGAGAGTATTTTTAAGAAGTGAAAATTTGAAAAACAAATTCCAGTTCTTTAACCACTAAAGTATCTTTTCAGACTTTTAATTGATTAAGTGTTTGCAGAAATATTTAAGTTTTCGTAGATGGCTGTTGTTAAAAAATGTCAGCATTCTTAATCAGGTTTAAGCTATTCGGTTAAATATGGCCGCAAATACAGTGAAAACTTTCTATTTTTATTAATCTTTTGAAAGGATTTCTCAAAGTAAAAAATGAATCTCAAATAATGTGAGACCGTTAATTAGATTTAATTACTGCAAGTGTTGTTTTAATAGGAACAAAAGAGATTTCTTTTTGGAACAAAATTTGTTTGTTTAAAATAATAGAATTCATTTCTTAAAAACTGTACAGTTGATATTAGTTAAACATTTTATTTTTAAAGCTTTGAAAGTATTTGAATTTTGGTTTTGTTACTGAAATGTCTTAATTTTCATTATTTCTTCATGAAACCAAATGAAAAAAAAATTATTTTATTATAATTTCCTTTTATTTCAGAATTACTTTCCTGGGAATCCTAAAAGTAGGATTTGTTTTCTTAGAATAAAGTACTTGATATATTTAATTGTGTTTCATTCCCATGATAAAACTACATCAAAATTTTTTCGTGTAATTTCTAGTGCATAATATTAAGCTAACGTGAGAAAGTGAAAAAAAGGGATTTGCATGTTTTTAAGATATATTTGCATGAATGATACAAAAACTTTACTATAATATTTTTAAACTATCACTGAATGAACTTTATAAATAAGAGGAGATTATTATATACAGAAAATTTATCAAATACTACAGTTTTTGTTTTGATAGAGTATGAAATATATTTATGACCTTTTGGTGTTTGTTTCTAAATTTATCTCTAAAACTAACATAATATATTTTCGATTCATTATTGTTAATATGAAGTTATGACTGAACTATTGCTTTACAATCAATATATTTTAAAATTTAATAGTAAAATTTTATTTTTAGTTATTTTGTTGATGAAAATTCCCCGAAAAAGGTCTAATAATACTGACTTTTGACAAAGCTTTTTCAATATTTTTTAAAATCCAAGTGTTAAACTGTAAATGGTGTTTTACCTTCTAGTAGCAAATTTAAATTTCTGTATTATGAATGAACTTTATTTCAAAAATTAAGTTCAAAAATAAAAGAAATGAAGGTACAAAACGAGTTTTTTAAACATGGGTTTACTTTCAAACTTCACACTTTTTATAACATAATTTTTTTACACCTTAAATTTTAAATAACGTTCGCCTATCTTGAAGATAGGGAGTAATGTTACGAGCATGAGTTGATGCTTCCCTGCAACGCTTCTCTTCTTCGGAAAAATTGATTTACAGAGATGTCACCAGTTAATAAAAGAGATTTTAAGCAATGACCCCTTCACCTTTGCGACGGATTTGGCGACCATTTGGTGACTTGGCAAGAAACTTGGCGTAAAACATTTTTAAAGACGAAAATTCACAAACGAAAAATTGAAATAGGGTTGTTGTTGCTTCTCCTTGTACAAAATTACAACGTATGGATTAATTATACAAAGTTTTGTTCCCCTGCGCCATTCCATTTTTGCTATACGCGGCGCATGACCACACTCATTCTTTTATTAATATAGATTCTTTATCATAATATTATGGTATGAAGAATAATATTTTTACTATACTGAACAATTCTACTTGAAACAATCGTATTTTCCCGCATAAAAATGCTTCACACTTCGCCGGTAGTGTTTAGCTGATTGTTTTATTTTTTCAGCGTACTGTGAGCATTCTCTATTTCATGAAATATTTCAAAATTTTAAGCACGCAGTATGATAAATGGACACAAGAGATACAATCATACGAACTTATTTTAGTATCGGGATGTTAGGTAACGTTTAGATTTTTTCTTGTGAGTTTGGGTCTTAGCATTCTGACATTTTGCAAAGGCAATCTTAAATTGATTATATAATGAAAATTGATTGTTTAATACTATCAAATATTCAGGAGCTACACGAGGGCTTTATACTAAAATTGAAGATATCAGAGAAGATAAAGGATTAAGTGATGATATTTATTAAGTAATAAGTAAATTAAAGTAGCATGCAAGACAGCATTATTTCACAATGATTTCTTTTTCTCCCATTAAGATTAAATTTTTTTTGGAATATGTAGAATTTCATTTAAATAAAAGTTTGGAGAAATTTCATTTCTGTTTATAAAGTTGATGGGTTTTAATTAATTACCTTTGTGCTAAGATTGGCGAATTATTTACTTACTTCGCAGTTAGAAGTAATACGAGGATTATACGTAACGAACAACGTAATATTGAATATAGGTCAAGTGATGACGACGACACCTGATATGATATCTGTCTCTCCAAACTTCCAGACATTGTCAAAGGGAGAGCTTTGAACCTCGAAAGATTCAGATTTAACGTTCATCAGCCATGCTACACGTTAAATTTTTTGGGGCATCAGGACTCAAATTCACCACTCAACAAAAAACGATGCCGGTTGCAAGTTCACGATATAACTACTTGGCAACAGCGGTCACTCTTGAATTAAGAAAAAAAAAAAAAAAAAAAAGCTAGGATAATATTTAAATTTATTCGTTACATTGATTAATAAAATCTGCATCAGCTGTTTCTGGACTGAGAGAGTGAGTGACTGTTGGGGTTTAAAGCACAAGAGCCAATTTAGGCTATGCTGTGCTAGACATTTGTTTAAAATACTCTGATTTCTTATGAGAAATACACAGTAATATCCAAACAAAGATAAAGTATAAAAATTGATGAAAAAAAGAGGAGGAATGAACGGGGTGAAACTTTAAATTTGGCGTAAAAAGCCATTTTTTTTAAAAAAGCAATTAAGTCATGAAAGGGATTTTCTCTACCAAGTCAAACAAGTTTAAAACGGATGAATGAAAGTTTGGGACAATGAAGGTTTTAAAACAAAGGTGTCAAAAATTATTTTTAATCTAGGTAACATTCCGGTGTTTTATGTTTCATCTCTTTCTACTCAGATTATCCTTGATTATAATCAATTCATATTAATTTATGATATTTTCCCATTTGTAGATGGGCTGATTGATCGCTTATTATCGTCGCACTTAGAAGCAAAAATAGGGTAAGAGATCTCCTAATTTTGAGTCAGCTTGAAGTGACGAGGACTGCACCTAAGCAGTCACCGTACTCTACGAACTTCCTTACTAAGCTATTTTAATGGGTTTTCTTCTATTCACATTGTATGTCTAGGTTAAAACTTTAAAAGCTTCTTTCTCACATTTTAAAGCGCTCAATTGAGCTGAAATTTTCAATACACGATTGTTTTGGTTGACAATACGATAATGTAACTATATTCAATAAAAATAATTGATTAAAACTAATTATTTAATCAATAAATCAAGGAATTAAATTTTACACCAAGTTTCTGGCCAAGTTACCAAGTGATTGCTAAATCCGTCGCCAAGGCTAAGGGGTCATTGCTGAAACTAAGTTTTGTTAACTGGGGACATCTCTGTAAGTCCATCTTTTCCTTTATAAGAGATGCATTGCAGGGAAGCATCAACTCATGTTCATAACATTGCTTCCCATCTTCAAGACAGGCGAATGTTACTGGAAGTGAATGATTGACAGGCGAATGTTTCTTAAAATTTAAGGTACACAAAAAAATATGATACACAAGTATAACGTTTGAAAGAAAACACATGTTCAAAAAACTCATTTTTTACCGGTGTTATTTCATCTGCAGGCATAAGATCTGTTATCGGAATCATAAGATACTTTTAACGGCTAATTCTTCACAGAAATGAATATGTGGCCCCGGTAACCTAGAGGTCATGGTTGCGAATTCGCGGCCAGCATTGTTTCGTTGAATCGTTGGTCCGATGCGCAATGCCACTAAAGAATCGTTGTGTAATGGAGCTGATGCACTTTAAATCTGATCTTGTTTCAAATCCTCCCAAGGCATGGAGTGGAATTTTTGAGTTGGAGGTATCAGCTCATTTGTCATCCTTTCACTTGACTGGGATTAAAAATTACGAGTTCCGTCGCCAATAGCCTTCGTGTTATTTCTCAATGCGAAAATTACCAAGCAATCACACAGAAATGAACATAATCATGATACATAATATTTCATGATTGTTTGAATGATTTCTTTCCTAATGTCGTACTTAGAAGACCCAAAGGCTATATAATATTTCATAAGCTATACGAAAATGCTTGCTTGGTTTTCAATTGCCTTGCAGCTATTTCAGAAACACAAATTCTCATTTCTTGTTAATTTTTTTTATTTTTCTGTGTGTTCTTAATTAAGTTATAGATTTACTTGGTTCTAATTTTTTAGAGTAAAAATCATTTTTGGGATAATAACCTTTGTTGCTCTACATCCCACAAAAACAATCATTCAATCAAAGTTATTTTTTGCCGTATAAAAGATAAAGTTTAATTTGCCGATATTTTCTTCCTTCGTTCTTCCTTCGGTATAAGCATAGGTTGTGCATGGTTAAATTTTTGAATTTTACTCGTGAAAATTTTGGTGACAAATGAGTGAAAGTAGAGGTTAATAGAAACAAGAGCGAAATACGGCTATGCTGCTCCAAATAATGTGTATATTTGGTGTGGAAGACATTGAAAATAAAACACCAGGAAAAAATGAGTTTTTTAAACATGGGTTTTCTTTCAAACTTCACACTCTGCGTACCATAATTTTTTTGTACCTTCAATTTTAAGAGCAAAAGGAAAAGTTGAATTTTATTTTATTTATTTAATACTTAGTTTTAATAATTTATTTTATTATCTGACGTTTATAAAATTTATCATCTAAAATAAATACGTGTAAATTTTTTATTTCAACTAAGCATTGTAAAGTGAACGAATATTGACTTAGAAAAGAAGTAAAATAATTCAAAATATATTAAAAATTGACGCCACATTTTGAAACCAAGTAAACAATGTGAATACGTTACGTTGCATATATCCATTTGTAACATTTTATTATTATTGTGACGGATTTGGTGACCATTTGGCGACATGGAGAGAAACTCGACGTAAAATTTAATTCTTTCTGTAATTAGTTTTAATCAATTAATTTTTATTAAGTGTACTTATATTATAGTATTGTCATCCAAAATAATCGTGTATAGAAAATTTCAGTTCAAATGAGCTCATTAAAATTTAAGAAAAAGCTTTTAAAGTTTTGACCAAGACATACAATGTGAGTAGAAAACACATTAAAAAAATTGGTGAACAAGAATTAGAATCCGAATTAGAGAAGGATCCCCGAATGCATCACCTGATTTTACCAAAGATAGCAACCTGCATGGGAAAAAGATCTCTAGGATACATCGAAGGCATAACTCATTACCTAAATTAGGCAAGCCCCTGATGGGTCGTAAAATTGAATGTGTTTTGATACATCAATATTTTAACTTACATATAATTATTAGCTTGATTAAATTTATACGCATGGAAATATATATTAAATTTTAGCCTTTTGTATATTTAAAGGTTTCGCTTTGGATGAAAATGAATATTTCCCTTTCTAGTTAATAAATACCAAACTATATGAATATTTTGGAATTCATCTAAAATGAGACTCATTTTTACACGCTATTCAAAATTTCAATTAGCGAACTTCAAGAATCTAATTATTGATATATTTTTTTTTAAAAAACTGATTATTTCTTAAAGTTTGGTTTGGAAGGGGGGGGGGTTAAAATATATATTTATATGTAGAAAGCGGTAGGTACAGAAAATGTTTACAGCTATTCAAAACTCTCTAGAGTTAAATCTGACAGATTAAGCATATGATTAATTGCCTTCCGCCGAAATATTTCTATCAGAAAATAAAGCAATTTCATTCCCCTTAACATTACATGCTTCTCAGTTAATTACATCTCATTATCCTATCTGGCTGTGCAGAAAACAATAATAGTCGTTAAGATGCTCTCTTCGTCGTAGTTACTTAAACATTATTACAAGCTCCTTGAATAATAGAGAATTCTCTCCTTCTGTATATAAGGGCCAACATAGTTTCTTATAGTGTTCGACTATATAACTTATAGAATTTGCGAACTTTCACTATATATCTGCAAGTGTAAAGGTATTTCATATATTATTGATGAAAGCAGCAGCTGCGCAGTTGCAGTTAATGAAATAATAATTTCTTGAGATAATGAACTTTCATGTAAAATGTTTTCCGAGTTAAAAGTTTGAGAGAGTGAGTGATAGTGAAGTTTAACGGCTCAAAACCCAAATACAGATATACTGCACCAAACAATATGCACATTGATCTAAAATGTTGTTTGAAAAAAAAAAAAAAAAAAAAGCAAAAAAAAGGAAAAATGAAGATAAAAATTAGTTAACAAGGAGGGTTGGGAATAAAGAACGATTGCTAAGACATTTCACTCACATTTAATAAAAGCAGTAAACTGCATGGAAAAGAAAAATATCGTTAAAGGGCTTCTGGTGAGAGTTACACTCTTTCTTACCTCAAGAAAGTAAGTCCCTGTGGTCAGAAAAACTAAACTACGCCAACTACCTGAATGTTGTATTCGATAGCAGTAATTCCACATAAACACAAACTAATTCCATGGACAGTTCTTGAATCTTTAATTTATTCTTAAGACAAAAATAACTTATTGCATAGTACTAAACTGATTGATTGTTTATTTAACTAAGTCTCACTTAGAATAAACACAAGAGGTATCAGCAACGAAACACGTAATTTTGAGCCTAGATCAATTGACCAGGATGACATATGAGCTGGGCATATCCGTCTCCAAACATCCACACAAAGCCAACTGGAGAGCTAGAAACCTTAACGGATTTTATCTTCAGAACACGGAATTAAATATTTCTTTTACATGGTGCTTTTTGAAATGAGAGAAAACTTCTCCCCCCCCGGGTGGTCATGAACATGCAAATGATTAAAATTTGGGGTCCAATGAATGAACAGAGGGAGCTACAGCACATCGGAACTGAGCACTCAGCGGGTGTATATAAGAAGCGATTCTCAATCTGATGGACAAATTTTCTGTTGCATTGCGATTTAGGATACCTTTCAACGACTGAAAATGCTTCCCGCTGGATTCGAGTTTATTACGAGCAACTGTCAGAGTTTGAAAGAGATCGTATCATTGGATTGAAAGAGGCAGGTTGGGCAAATCGGAGAATCGCTCGTCATATGGGTCGAAGCGATGCGACGATCAGAAGATACTGACAAGAATAGGTGACAATGAAAGATTTTAGCATTATGATGGTAGCGGTTGACGTAGGGTCACAGCAGATCGGGAGGACAAAGTGATTGTCAGATCAGTTGTCACAACGCCTGGTTCATCGTTATCAAATATCAGACGTGTGACCCGCACGCGAGTGTCCACCATGACCATTCACAGACGGCTGATAGAGCGAAATCTACGCTCGTAACCGACCGCTACGCCACCTGCCGCCTGCACAATGTCGAGCCAGATTACAGTGGTGCTTGGCTCGATCAGGTTGGAATGATGCTTCCAACTGTGTCCTGACGATCATCGAAGATGTGCCTGGAGACGCTCAGGCCAGCGTGCTGATCCTGCTATCGCTCTTGCAAGCCATGCAGACTCTCATCCAGGAGTTAAAGTCTGAAGTGCCATTTCCTTTAATGTCTGGACCCCTTTAGTTCTCAATAGAGGCACAATTACAACACAGCTGTACATCGACGACATTCAGAGACCTGTTTTGCTACCGTTCCTTTTGCAATCCCCTGGCCTTATTTTTCAACAAGATAATGCCTGACCACATACGGCACGTGTTACTATGAATTGTCTTACATGATGGTAGCATTGTCAAACACTTCCTTGACTAGCCAGATCTCTCTCCAATTGAGCATGTCTGGGATATGATGAGGATGCGAATGCCTCTACCAGGGAATGTTGATGACCTCCCAACAATTGGAGAAAATTTGGCGAGAAATATCGGAGGAGACCATCAAGGAGCTTTATCACTATGCCACGTCGTATGGTAACTTGCATCCCGGCTAGAGGTGGGTCAACACCTTATTGAGCTTGTTAATTTGTAATTATGTAACTCTGAAATGGATCATTCAATATTTCTGAAATTTTAATCATTTTCTGTTTTGTACATAATTTCCCTATCCGCCAATTTTTGTCTTCTTTGGACAACTCCTTGGTTTTTTTTTTGTTATAGAGAGTATTATAGAATGACCCCGTAAATTTGAACCTCGATTAAGAGACGAGGACGACATAGGAACTGGCATCTTCCTTGACAAACATTCACACTATACAAAGGAGAGGACTTGAAAATCTATATGGATTTGCCTTGCATAAGCCTCTCTAAACGATGGGTTTTTAATGGTGTCAAGATTCGATCGAGCTCAATGCTGGATAGAATAAACGCCAGCCGCGAGTTCGTAACCACGACCGCTAGGTATAGCGGTCACGCTACATGTATTGGAAAAGAATTCTTATCAAGTATTTAAAATGCTTTTGCATTACCCAGGGCAACGTTTAAACATTACAAGGGCAAACCATGTTTGGAATCAACTTCCATTTGCCTTTTGCATGCAATTTTTTGCTAAAGAATTATTCCGAAGTGGGAAGATTTTGATTACTTAGAACTCCTCCATGAGATTTGGCCACTGGGCCCAAATCATTTCAAATAATTTGTAAGAGTTACTGATACCATATTTAAGCCAATTTAGACATTTGTGATGGATGTTCTATGTTACCGACACAAAAATAATTTGTATTTCATGGGGAGCGAGATGTTGCTGACAATGTTATGGGATATATATATATATATATGATATGGAACGCAGTTCCTTTCAATGAATGTTTATGTGATTTATTTGCTCATTCTTGTAATAATTCCACGAGTATTCTAAGTTCGAGTAAAAAGAAACATCGCCACAAAATATATGTCTAACATAACGTTATTAGAATAAATTTATTTCTTTAATTCTCGTTATGAATTAAAAACGATGTACTAAGAAAAAAGACAAGGAAATACTTTGAAATATTCTAGAAATGCTTAAAATGTCAGATTTTAAAAAGAATACACGTTAAATTTTAATTCAGCATTAATACCTGATAATTATTTCTCGTTTTTCACTACACACAATAGTGATAGTATTAATAAAAAAATAAATTATTAATTTGTCTTTGAAATGTGGCTAACATAGGTAGGATGAAAATTTTTATACAATATTAATAATTTTTGATAAATTAAAAAAAGAATGGTTATAGATTATCTTTTTTTAGAAAAAGCTGGAAATTATATATACTCTGCCAGTACTCTCTAAGAATTATATTTTCTTAATAGAGTAAAATTATCTGAAAGAAAGATTGACAATTCCATATTAAGAAAAGAAAAAGGTTGAGTAGTTTTTTTTTGGTTCAAAGGCTTTATTTGGACAAACTGGTCATCACATTCATTCGTCTATAAAAAGACATATATTTGATCCAGATAAAATTCTGGAAATAATTCTAGAAAGGAAGGAAAGAGGCATGGAATGACAAAAATTAGAGATTTGGAAATAGAGATATAATTACGCGGAAGTTCCAAGGATTCGTCGTCCGTGTTAACTGAATCAATCCACTGTGAGAAAGGAAAGATCATTCCAACACCCTAGAGTGGATAAATTTCGGACTTACCTAAATAAAATAAGTTTCTGAGAATGGAGGAATACTTAAGGATAAATTATCAGTAGAAACGATACAAAAGGAATAGTAAAGAAAACATAAAAGAGATGCACTACATTTGCTCTAAAAAAATCACTTTCTGATTCATCCCATTTTCTGTTGTGTAAATTACATTACATTTATTTTCAAAATATAAAACAGAAGAAATATAATTGAATGATAAAAGGTTAGAAAATGATCCTTACGTCGTATTTAAGGACGAATGTATTAATGTATTGCTATATATAGCACATTTATTCAGTTTAAGTCCATTTTTATTGAAATAATAACAGCAAAAGAGACGGTTTCTATATTGCTATATAAAAACGTCACGAAACAGAGCTTTAAATTTTGAAATTAATCAATAAAATAATTAATGCAAAAAAGAGCAGATAATGTAGAAAATTAATGGAAGCATCTGCTGTGGCATGCCATCTCCGCACGAGTAATATTCACCATTTATGAATAATATTCTTTATTGTATGAGTTGTGATTTATCATTATGACAGAATTAAAATGATTACGGTAAAAACCAATGCTTCTAGCTTTTTCAAAGTCAGATTTCTTGAGTTTACTTTTCCCATTTTCGAAATTTTGATCCGGCATTGCGTCTGCAGCTACTCTCTTTAACAACAACGCCAGAAATTAAAACGCCTTATTAACTAGCCCAAGTGAGACATTTTTTTCAATCTGGTTGGTATAGGCGCTGCAAAAAGCGATCGGTCAACTTTTCTTTGGACCCACTGGATCTGGATTGGAAACAGGCGTCGCTGGCACTTCAATGTCAGACAACTCTCTCCTTCTTCACGGATTCGGAAAATCACCATATGCCAAAGTGATGACCCAAGACTTGAAAACTAGAGGGCAGCGCAGCCTATTGCATATGTCCCTGACGCAAAACATTTGCCTCCTTATGTCTAAGACAACCACCAATAAATCACGAATAATGATATTCCGGGTCTGGTGCACGTGTCGACGGGACCCACCATTCAACTCCAGACAGCTGATGACGTCAAATGGAAAACTGTTCAACGTAAAACTCAATTCAACAGGGAGGGATTATTTTTTCAATTGCAGTAATGGCTGAAAAGCAGCTTTCTCTACAAATACCAATTTTTCTCTTTATATCATAATGATGATACTGGAAGGGAAGTATGCTACGACTATCTTCAACAACAACGCGAGAAGTTAAAACGCCTTAATAACTAGCCTGAGTGGGATGTCTCTCTTAGCTTTGTTGGTTAACGCGCAACAAAAAGTGACCCTCAACTTTCCATGGGCCCACTAGTTCAGATCTCGAATTGCCGCTGGCACTCCATCGTCAAAATCAGGTCAATTGCCCTCCTCCTACTCCAAGGGTCGAAAACCACACAATGCCGGACTTTCAAAATCCGGTCATCCTCCTCCCGGAATATACCTTCTCCATTACTGTCGATCATTACATATATGAATATCTTCATATAAGGGTAAGGAATAAAACT
This sequence comes from Nephila pilipes, assembly GCA_019974015.1. Classification (NCBI taxonomy): domain Eukaryota; kingdom Metazoa; phylum Arthropoda; class Arachnida; order Araneae; family Nephilidae; genus Nephila; species Nephila pilipes. The sequence goes on along the minus strand of BMAW01057489.1, from coordinate 11,027 downwards.
TACATTCTAAAATCTTTCTTCAGGCATGTTACAACATTAGTACTATAATCCCAACTTCACAATAATAAAATTCGGTTGGTTTTATTAACATTAATCTAGAATCAACACGAGAGTTATTGAGGACGAACCTTGTAAATTTGAATCTGAAGTGACCAAGACGATACCTGAGCTGGGACCTCTTTCTTCAAACTTCTACACCACGCCAACAAGAGGAAACAAAGTTCAGTTTTAGAGGACTTAAAAATCAGTTAAATTAAAAACTACGAGTATTTACGTTATCTTCTCCAACCAGTCAGCTCGGATAATGCGTTAATTTTTTAAATCATGAAAGAAAAATTATAGATGCAACTATTTTGCAATTTTGAAAATAATAATAATTGTTTAAATGTCTAGGCCCTCCTTCATAATATCTTTTTCTTTTGTTCATAAATTTCATTCAAAGTTGCTAGATTGATTGATTGGATTCATAAACGTCACACTGGAAGCAACATAAGGGTAATTGGTGACTGGCCTCGTAATTTTAACCTCGATCAAATGATGCGGACGACACCTGAACTGGCACTTTCCTCTTTGTAAAATTAAACTCAAAACTGTAGCTTAAGTTTCTAACATTTCTTTTGTGTAAATCAGTTGCACCAGGCAACGGCCATAAATTACGAGTATCATATTTTAAAAATTTAAAATTTACCCTCTCATTGTAAATTGAATCTAAAATTTCCATATTTTAAGATTTCCCATCATTAGTTAAACAATCAAAATTAAGGTTCAATGGCTCACTAATAAATGTAGTAAACGTATGGAGTAAAAAATGAGATTAAATATATCTTAGTAATATGAATACACCTTTAAAAGCAAATCAAAAGTAATTATTCTAACCATAAAATGAATTATAATGTCAATCTCTTTAACATAATATCATGTATCCTTTAATACCATGCCCTCGCATTTTTGTTGACGCCATTTTCTTAAAACAATAACATGTTAATAAAGTTCGCATTTAAGCGTTACAGCCTCTAGTAGAAGCAATATTTGTACAGGCATGAGTGGTTTTATTATTACTCTTAACTAAAAGTTTCCAAATATACAGTGTGTGTGTGATTCATGAATAAACTATACACGATTTGAGAAATGGTTGTTGTTTCTCATATCACATTGCTGGACAGTATCATCCCAGCAAGTCCATGAACCCGTAAATTACGAGTCATGGGAAGGATTTGAGGGGTGCGGCTTCATTAGATCCAAGGCTTCAGAAAAAGAAGTCCGAATTTGCCTTAATAGATGGCAGCACAATCTTAGATATACCGGATTTAAGGTCCCGGGACAACCCTAATCCAGTAACCCCCAGAGGTATTAATTTGTATGGAGGATTATTATTCGGGGGCCTTTGCGCTTATGTGCAACACCGCCATTAGCGTACAAGGTGGATCTTCGCTCAGCGCGGGAGTCGAACTCGCGACCTTCCGATCACAAGCTCGACGCTCTTACAAACCAGGTCACCATGACCTATTTGAGACAAATCATCAATGATGAGCATTAAAAGTCCTAATAATATGAACAGTGTATCACATTTCTTCAATTCCTTAACCAATACCAAAAAAAGTGAATTTACCGGATCAAAGCAACAGTGGTTGTCCAGGAAAGCCATACAAGCAATGAATACCTCACCTCCAGGAAAACTTGCGTAACAAGTTCTGCTCGATGTACTGCTATAGCTGCTTCTCAGTTTCCTTTTCAAAGTAGTAGAGTCATCTGTTGGTTAACTTGAAACTTATAACGAAAATGCCGAGGGACTTTTTTATTAGCATATACATATTTCCGTCAGACACCTCATTTCTCAAATAATGAAAGTGATATTCACGAGAAAGATTTATTTAAATGCTTAGTAAAAAAGTGAAGTTTACAAATGGTAATAAGTTTCATTATTATATAGAACACAATATTAAAGAAATGATAATAAAACGAAAATGAAAAAAAAAAAAAATAAAAAAAAAAAATAATAATCTAAGAATACATTTTACTTTTGTTCTATTCTAAACGTCGAAAATATGTGCTTCTTTTTTCAATGTTTAATAATTAATTTCTGTTATTTCTCAAAATGGCAACTTCGTTTACTAATTCATACAATTCACATTTGCATAAAAACAAAATATTCAATAAAAAGCAGCAAACTATACAAAGCTTCATTACTATCTGATTGTAAAAATTTTCTTTTAATTTAATTTAAATGCATGCAATCACTGCGGTAATTGTTGGATAAAACTAAAATAAACTGCATTCAATATAACCAACAGTCTTTACATTTTATTTCAGTTGGAAAAAAAATAGTTCATTATTCAAAATACAATGGTTGGAAACCAAAAATGAAGCTAAAAAAATAAAGAAACCGCTTACCAGTCTTCTCTCTGCATCAATTAAAATATTTCAATTAAGGGAAAACGTACTCGCGAAATGTTTAAATGTCACGTTTTTTGGATAATAAAAGCAGATATGAGAGGTTTTTTTTAAAAAAGGAAACAGTTACTGTATTTCCCTTCATTTGATGAAAAAAAAAATCTTTTGGTCTTATTATTAGACATGTTTCTCATTATAATACTGGCTGACTAATGATTGCTTTGAAAAAGCAATTTATAGTCAATTTTTTTTTTTTAAAAAAAAATGAACAAATCTTTTATTCAGAGAAGAAGAACATACTACACAGTTTTTCATTATTTCCTGTAAAAAGTAATTATAGCTAACGAATAAATTTCAAACATTTGTAAAAGGAATATTGCTTAAGTATTATGTAAAAAGGATCCATTTATCAGAGAACTAGTGTTATTATTATTCTCTAGTTTTGAAATTACATAGCTATTAACAAACATTCAGACATCTGAAATTTAAATTAATGGAAAATCTGAATATGACAAAACTCCTAAAACCTAAATATGTATCTTTGTACATATTAATGAATGTATACAATCTCTCAAAAAGAATGCGTCTTTAAATTTTATTCTCTTCTCAAACTTGAAAATATTTTGACCTAAAGAGCTCTTTTATTTTCAAAAAGTGTAATTAATATTATTTTTATATTTCAAAGCTTTTCTAACTTAACAAAATCTTTAACATGTTTTTTTTTATAAAGATTGTCGACGTAATTTATTACAAGAAATTTATAGGGAAAAGTTCATATTCAAGCTACTCTAAATTATTCTAGAACGCATAAACACCTTTTCCACTCACTGCAAATCGATACAATTATGTATCGTAAGAAAAACTGGACTAAAATCGATACTAAATCTACTTTACTAAAATCGATATTCAAAAATTGTTCCTTGAAAAAATTTAGAATATAAGTTGTCAAAATTTTCCAAGAGATTTTTTTTATAATTGTCCAATCTAATTTTAGACATTTATTTATTTAATTAATAGAAACTAGAGATAAATTCTCATTTGTTCATAATTAACATATTTCAGTAAACAACTGTCAGCTTTTTGTTTACATATAACCTCATATAATTTTTCCCTTTCAGCTAACACTGTGAGGACTTTATGTGATGTTGTTTGACCTGAGCATTTTTCTTTATAAATGAATTTCTATTTATGTAGGTTACTTTAGAATTAATGAAGTATAATGAATAGAATTGTGAAAATGAGTATACAAGCCGTGAAGCGTTTTTCCGTTGGTTGGTAGTTAAGTGAGAGATGAAGATAGTGAGCTGAAGTTACCAAGTGAAACTTTTGCATCATACCTTGAGGTATAGTGCAAACTTTACTTGCATCAAATCTCACTTAAGGAGTGAACTTTAGCTGTGATTCTAGATAGTTCTAACAAGTGCTCAAGGATTCGAGCCCTCGTCTATGAATTTTCAAAGTACGCAGAACTCAAGTGGTTTGGTGGGACAAAGGTTAATTTATTATATTAAGAGTTAGATCAAACGCATATAGGGACAAATACCTCAGATAAAGAAGGCTAGGGATTAAACTTTATTTATTCTTAAATCTGAATAAAACAACTTGGTTATCATAATTATATAACACTCTCCTCATTTAACTGTGTTGATTAATGATTCTTCCAAATTGTGAACGAAGGGAGAAGGAAATAGTAACGGACTTTACAATCTATTTCCATATTCTTCATAAATATGGTTTTTCTAACTGTAGGAAATTTCGTTAATAAGAACTAACATGTCTCAAAAAATGGCGTCGACCAAAATACGTGAGCTTAAAATAAAAAATACATGTAATGATATACTCAAAAGATTGGCCTTACAATTCATTGTTATTATAATAGTTACATTTAGTTTGCTTGAGTCATATTTACATTGTTAAGATATATTTGATTTCTTATTTTATCTTCTGCTTTCATTTCAGTGTTCAAACAGAATAGTATTGTCTACTTTAATAATTTATCGTTTGCTCTTATTTTAATAACTGATTTTTATGGCAGAATTGTCTTTTATTATTTTTGTTGTTAACATTGGTAATATTTTTGTACACGAAATAATATTTTGAATGAGAAAATAAAAATGCGTTAGGAATTTGAAAATAGGTATATCCTTTTTTTTGTGTGTTTTCTCTTTTAAAAATAATGTGAAATAATAAAAAATGTTAATTTGTCAAATATTTGAAAGTTAATATGATTATCATTTATAACTGAACCTTTGTTTAACTAAAAATTAAAAAAAAAAATCAAGAAAAAAAATTAAAAGTAAATATACAATTTTAACATCTACCGTTTGAAATTTAAATATAAGATTTGTAGTTACAACTTTTGATCTGTATAAATGATTTATAATTTCCACAAAATAATTAAGAAGTATTAACAAAGATATCTATACCTAGACTACATTTAAAGGTATTCAAAAAATAATTATTCAGAAATAAATGAAATTATCTTTGTAAGGGATAACAAAATTAGAAAAAAAATCATTTTAAATGCAAAAAGGTTTTCTTTCGTTCTTGTTTTGATGACCTCGCAAGGCCGCTGAAGCCTAATGGACTATGGTCGTGGACTCGCAACCGATGGTTTTCGTAAAATCGCGAGTTCGAGCCCTGATGTCACTGAAGATCCACCGTGTTACCGGGGCTGATGTACATAAATATGTCGAAGCTAAAAGTCTCTGCGGGGGAGCGGTGTGGAAGTTTGGAGATACGGGGTGCCATCCTCGTCACTTGACCGAGATTCTAATTTACGAGGTCCGTCACCAGTAACCTCGTGTTGCTTCTCAACGCGAAATCAATAAATAATCACATAGGCGAGCTCGTTCAAGGTGTTATTTCCGTCATGTCATTAGTGGATGGTCATTAGTGGAGTTGTACGACTCCACTAATGACCCATTGTCTTGCAAGGCTAATATATATTAAATCTACCAAGCCTCCAAATTCTTATTTTGGTGTAGAATTCAGGAAAGGGGGGGGGCAGTTCAGATGTTGTCTTTGTCAATTGATCGTGGTTTGAAATAACGAGGTCCGTTGAAAATAGCACTCCATTTAAGGGTTATAAATGAGTTATTTATAAAAAAAAGTGGTTCATTTTCATCTTCTTTGAATACACATAAAATATGTATTTGAAATTTCAAAAAAATTCTTCATTTTTAAAAGAAACAAAATATTTTTTTTCAAAATATTTCCACATATTTTAGAGTCTTTAATGTTTTTACAAATTTTAAGCAATTTTTTTTCTCAATTTCTTAGAAGTATTTCTCTCAATTCTGATTACAGGTTTCGATGTATTAGTTTTATTTATAGTTTTACAAAACAGTTTTCTTTGAGAAACTTAGAAACAGCAAAAATACAGTTATATTTAAATTTGTGGATTCTTGAAAAATAATTACATTTTTAAATCCTTATTCCTAGCATAAAATTTTAAAACATATTACACAAAAACAACTAAAAAATTTATATACCTTATATTGAGTAAAGTTTTAATATTTTAAATACATGCCCGTCACGAAAAATAAAAAGCTGAGAAAAATCAGTACAAAATTTTAAATGTCAATGAAATGAATCGGCTCACTGTTAGGAAAATTTAAACAACTTGTTAAATAAATTAGCTAGAGGTATAAGAATTCTGTACATTTATTCAGAAAAATTATACGATTAAATTTCGGTAATAAAATTGCTTTTCCCTGTTTGGTCATTTTGGAGTAGTTTAGTTTTTATTAACGTCGCACTGGAAGTAACACGGGGGCTGTTGGCGAAGGACCTCGCAATTTTGAACCTCAATCAAGTGACGAGGACGACACTTGAGCTGGAACCCCTCTCCTATCTTCCACACCACGCTAAAGGGAGGACTTTGAGCTCCGAACAGATTTAACGTGCATCAGCCCCGGCTACACGACGGGTCTTTGGCGGCAAAGGATAGAACCCGCGACTGGACGAATATCTTCGGCCACGAGTCTGAAACCATGACCACTAGGCTACCGCGGCCACTCATTTTGGGGTAACTGTGACCCTCAATTAAAACAATAAATCAATACTCTTGTTTTCATTCTAAATTATGTTGAAAACAACGTTTTTAAAAATACTTTGAGAAGAAGAACTATTAGATTGTGTTGAGTGAGTGTACTTAATGTTTACTTGATAATTATTTCATCTGAGTAAAATTTTATCTTCGTATAAAAATTCTAAAAGAAAACTATAAACATAACATTATATAGCTGTGTCAATTTTTTAAAAAATAAGTCATTAATAATATTTCCACACACAATTAATAACACAAATTACCACCAAAATAACTCAGAAGAGAATTTCAAATTTAAATGAAAGACGTTATGATATATATAATATAATATATATATATCTCATAACGTAATTTTTTATTAAGACATAACTATCTGACTGGTTGCAAGATATGGTATATTATATGTAAGCAGGAAATAGCGAGAACTATTATGTTGAAATATAAATTTTTCTCCTGTAATGCATTTAATATTCGATGAGTTTAAAAAACAGGAAATATCGCCTCATGGTCTGATTTACAAAAATAAATATTTAAATTGTTGTAATATATGTGGAATGATACAAACGCTTATATCAACTGCACTTTGCGAAAATAAATGAATTAATTATAGTAAAATACACAGAATAATATGGAGATTTATATCAACTGCTGTCATTACAATATGAAATGTTTCCGCTCGTACTCCTACGGGTTTTTTTTTATTGCGTAGGCGTTTGGAGTAATAAATGCCTGTATTATCCCTGGTATGGTTAAAATGCACTAATCAAAAGAAAATGTATAAAATAATAGGTCTTTAAAGTTCATAACCTCACAAAAATGTCTTACATTTTCCTAATTATCGAGGTACTGCCTTACAAAGTGGGAAAATGACAAAGTTAATTATTATAAAAACCTTATTAAAAATTTAAAAAAGGATTATTAACTCGGAAACTCGTAGTTTTAAACCTTAATTAAGTCACGAATCAATTACTAAACTTTTATCTAACTCTTTTAACAGGCCTTGATCCAAAATTTTCGTTACTCCGATGAAAAACTATTTTCACTCCTCTTTACATGTTATTATTTTGACGTATAAATTTCAACAGTGTATAATTGTAAGTATTTTTAAAAGGTTAAAGCATTCTTTAAAAATACCTATATAAAATAATACAAAAAATGCAATATATATTTAAAAATTTGAATTATAATAATAATTTTTTAAGAATATTAGAAAGTTGAAAAGAATGTTAAATTAATTTTTCATTAATTTTTATTCTACCAGAGCTTGTGTAAACTCTCCGAAACTTATGTTTGCTATCTAGCATAGCTAATACACTTAACCTGTCTTGAACCATTGTCGATCTCAAATAGCTTTTAATTATCTCCGGTTTAGCAAAAATTCTTTCATCACTCATTGGAAATAGCGGTAAAGTTAGTATAATTCTAAGGCAATACAAATATTTTACTTCCGGAATGTGTATCCCTCTCCATCGAGGTTCCAATTAGCACATCGAAAGGTCACCTAATTTCTTGTACCAGAGTAATGTTGAAAATTTATGACACTTTCCTGTTTAAATTTGCATTTATTTTTTTTTAAATAAATAATATATTCTCTCTACAACTACAAATGCCTTTGATAATAACACTGCACCGTTTTTTGATCAGAGCATCTACAAAATTGCCTATATTAACAAATGTCTGAGATTTTTATTTTTAGCTGAGTTTATATTAATGGTATAACTTAACGTGGTTTAGTAACCATGATCTCCCACTGCTGGGTCTTAACAGGGCCAGACTGACTTGGTATAGTCACTTGTCTAAAGTTCAAAAGTTGGTCCTCAACCTCCTCTCCCTCCAAATTACTCTTGGACAAAAATGCCCCTTAAATGTCTTCAATGTCCACTGGCTGGTGGTACCTTATGGAGTGGTGACCCGTATGGAGCCACAAGTTAAATTAACCTTCCTGAAAAGAGGCAGTTATTGTTTATTTACGTCGCACTAAAAACCAACATGAGGACTATTGGCGACGAATCTCGTAATTTTGAAACTCGGTCCTCTGACGAAGATGACTCCTGAGTTGGTACCTCCCTATTCAAACTTCCATAACTCACTAACAGTAGGATTTGAGACCTCGAAAAGACATAGTTCCTCCTATGACACATAGCATCTAACTGTTTTGAAATCTCATTTTTAGTAAGTAAATAATAAAATATCAAATTAAAAGATTAACCCATAACAAACGAAGCACGCTTTTTCTATTTAGTAAATTTCTTACAAATAAAAACACAAAAAAACCCCTCTTATGTAAATCAAACAGATTATGTCTCAAAATTTTATGGTACAACTACTTGGTCGTTTGCAGTCGAAACAGTGGAAAGTGAACGATCTTCTGTCCATTCCCAACGTCCCACGTCGTGAGGCTATAGCAAAATTTCGTCTTTTGACAGGCCATGACTGTCCAGGAGAACGCCTCCATCGTATTAGGATTTTTAATCATTGAAACTGTACTCTTTGTGATTTGGCGGAGCCAATGAGTCGGGATCACCTCCATCGTTGCTCATCGCTCTTTGGCGACACTGAGAATGAACTTGTTCATAGAGAAGAGATAAAGCCAGGTTTCATCTTATCGCTATCGATCAACAAATGTTTTTCCCTTTTAATTTATTCTCAAAACGTTTTCCGAAAACCCCCGTCGCTATTGAACTAAAGGCTCCGAACACCATAAAAATGTTTTTATAACGTGTTGCTTGAATTTAAATAACATACAATAAAATATTATTTCATAAAAATAAGCATTAAATGTTTATTTTTTATATATCGCTTGCGACATTATCTACAAATAACCGGAAGAATATTTTTAATCTATTTAAAGTGCCTCAAGTGTTATAAAGGTTACAAAAAATTACCATTATGTTTCATTATTGATTACTTTAGCCTTACAGTTAAAATTTTTACTTGTTCTTAAATAACATTGGTTGTCTTTTCCGGTTTCACAAGAAATTACAGAAAGCACTTGATGCTCTTTAAAATGTACTAAGAAACGTATAAAAAAATTTAAAACTGATCAATTTGAAATATTGCTATTTTACTTAGAATTTCAGTACATTTAATAGTTGTCATAAATAGGGTAAAATCACCGCATATTGGTAAAGGTGTTATAAATCACGCGTATAGGTTGAAGAAATGCTTTCCTTTCAATTAAAATTTTAATGTTTAGAAAGGAAGAGTTCTTAATTTGTTATGTATTTTCTTAAGTAAAAAAACTTTCAACACAAGAACATCTATTTCCTAATCAAACAAATATTACTGTTAGTTTTTATCGAATGTTTTTTTTTAAAAAATCTATTTTGATTTTCGGTTTCGTACTAATTCTAATATAGAAAAGCAATTTCCCCCCTCCATAATTCGAATCAGAAAAACTAACACCCTGTAATATTTTTTATAAAATTATATTAACTAATGAATTATTATTCATTTAAGTTTTATCTGTGCTTTATATTCAGAAAAATTCCAATTAAACAAAAAGAACATTTACTCAAAATTGAACATGGTAAAAACATTCCTGAGTTTTTTAGGAATTTCAGATTACATAAGCTGCTTTAAAATATCATTAGATAAAACTTTAATTCCTTACTAATTACTTTAAGTAACGGTAACCCTATTCACCTGTAATAATAAAAATATAAAACAGGATAGTTTTAAAAATTCAATGAATTAGTACCACACACACACACATGTATATATATATATATATAAATATAAATAATAAAAGTGTATACTAAGAGTAAAAGTTTTGTAGCTACATATTTTCAATTCTAAGCTTGTTCATGTTTCCCTACTTTGAACAGCTTCGGGGTTGTTAATTAGGCAAACAAACTTACAATAATTTTTCTACTGTGATGTTTATTAGACGATGAGAACAACAGGAACATGTATTAGTGAAAATTTTCAGACATTCCCAAAATCTAGTGAATACTTTCACTAGGACAGAGAGTTTGAAAATTAGAATTCTTCACGAAGCTGAAGCAACTTGAGGGAATTATAATAGATGACAGTTATGAGTTATGAAGCTATTTTACGAATTTTTATTCGATTGTTTTGTGCATAAGGGACATGTATCAGCATTCTTTATGTTTTTATGTTGATTATACAAATGAAATTTAGTAAAGTGTTTTTTGTCCAAAAGATTTTTATTATTTTAATTTTCTTAAATTGTTTTGATCTGTTAACGGTAAACGTGATTAAAAAATAACGCTTACGTATAAAAATTACTTTATTCAATTGATTGTAAGCAAATTATAGGCAACATACACTAATAAAACTTTAATATATATTTGGACCCCGTTAACTCTCGGAAGTTGGAGTCCATGGATACAAAGTCAAGAGTTAAGAGAACTGTGAGTAATATTAAAATAAACTGAGCAATAATATAAATTCTATCTTTGAATTTTCTGCTTTAATCCTAGAAGTGAAAAAAAAAACTGAAATAAGATAGAATTAATTTAAAAAAAACTCCAGTAAATTATTAAATTAACCAAATTCAAATTAAAAGTATCATATATATATATACATGGCGGCAAAGGATACGCAACCGAACCAGCTACCA
>BMAW01057478.1:19263-44379 GCA_019974015.1 Nephila pilipes | reverse complement strand
AAAAACTCTTTAAAATGTGTAATACAGCAATAGCTTCAATTCCATTTCAAGTGTTTCGTGGCCACGGTACCCTAGTGGTCATGGTAGCGGACTCGCGATTGTCTTTGTTTTCGTCAAGTCGTATGCTCAAGCTCTGATGCCACTAAAAACCCACCTAGCTGTCTCGACAGATGTTTAATATTCGTTCGAAATGTTTTCAATTCCTCCTGCTGGAGACTTTTGATGTTTGGAAAGGGAGGTACCAGCTAGAGTGACGTCCTCGTCACTTGACCAATATTAAGACGTCGAAATTAAGACGTTCATTGCCCATGAACCTCGTCTATGTGGTGACTGCTAATCACCAACATCCTACTGTTATTCTACCACTGTGAGAACGAGCAAGCTATTTTGTCAAGGCAAGCCGGAGTAAACGAATAGAATCTGAAGTGAACTGAATACATTCTACTACCGTTGCTTAAAGTATCACTAGAAAGTATTCGAAAATGAGACAGGAACAGTATACTGATTCCACGGTTCCTTCTTCTGTTTGTCTTTTATTTAAGATCTTTTTAAATATTTTCGATAAATTTTTATTATTGTTGGCGTTAGCGAATGCAAACTTTCATGTGTGATATTTCGTTTGTTCTGATCTGGAGTCAGTTTTTATAGCGACTTATAACGCCACATGTCAATGCGACGTTAATAAATATTCACAATCACTTGAATGTGATCTGAAAAGGTAATAAATGCACTAAAGAAATTAAATTAGCATTTTAATTTAATTTTAATGCAAGAAAATTCTAAATGATTCAAAATAATTATATGGATGTATATTTACTAAACGTATAATAGCAAAAGTAGCAATAAATTAGTATAAATAAATAATTTAAATTTTGTATTTCAAAGAATTTCTAAGTCAATTTCTCTTATAAGTAATGCTTTATATTTTTTTTCTCAAACACTGCTTCCTGTGACAAAACAGGTCAATTGAAAAGTCCATCGCCTGACACATAGATGGCGCTACTAGAATTAAATCCTTTTTTTTTTTTTAGTTAGTCCTAACCCTTAAAATATGCGTGTTTAAATTTGACAGCTGTCGGATCATTAGTTTGTGAATTATAGCATTTTGAGTGAAACTACTTTTGTTATTGTGGAAAAAATGGATAAAAAGGAATTTCGTGTTGATAAAATATTGCTTTTTGAAGGGAAAAAATACAGTTGAAGCAAAAACTTGGCTTGATGCCGGACACTGCCCCAGGAAAATCAACCATCAAGGATTGGTATGCTAAGTTTAGACGTGGTGAAATGAGCACCGAAGACTGAGAATGCAGTGGACGCCCAAAAGAGATTGTTACCGACGAAAACATTAAAAAAATCCACAAAATGATTTTGAATGACCGTAAATTGAAATTGAATGAAATAGCAGACACTCTAAAGATAGTTATCAACTAAACGTGTACATCATATCATTCACGAATATTTGGGTATAAGAAAGCTCTGTGCAAAGTGGGTGCCGCCCGAGCTCACTTTTGACCAAAAACAACGACGAGATGATGATTCGGAGCAGTGTTTGAAGATGATAAAGCGTTATAAACCCGATGTTTTGCGTCGATATGTGGCAATGGATGAAACATGGATCCATCATTTCATTCTGAAGTCCAATCGACAGTCATCCGAGTGGACTGCACGCGATGAACCCGCTGCAAATCGTGGGAAAACGCAACAGTCGGATGGAAAGGTTATTGCGTCTGTATTTTGAGATGCGCATGGAATAATTTTCATTGACTACCTTGAAAAAGGAAGGACCATCAACAGCGACTATTACATAGCGTTATTGGAGCATTTGAAGGACGAAATCGCCGAAAAACGGCCGCATTTGAAGAAAAAGAAAGTTCTGCTTCACCAAGACAATGCACCGTGTCACAAGTCAGTGAAAACGATGGGAAAAATCCATGAATTGGGCTTCGAATTACTTCCTCATCCACAGTATTCTCCAGATCTGGCCCCCAGCGACTATTTCCTGTTCTCAGATCTCAAAAGAATGCTTGCTGGGAAGACATTTTCTTCGAATGAAGAAGTGATCGCTGAAACTGAGGCCTATTTTGAAGCAAAGGACAAATCGTACTACAAAAATGGTATCGAAAAGTTGGAGGGTCGCTATAATTAGTGTATCACCCTTGAAGGGAATTATGTTGGATAAAAAAATTAACTTTGCCAAAAAAATGTGTTTTACTATGTTAGGCCGGGGACTTTTCAATTGACCTGTTAATTAGTTATTATAATTTTTAGCAACACAATGAATTAATTAATATGGATTCAGTAAAAAATATTTTTGCAATAAATCAGTTTTTGATGACATAATCACTTATATCTTTAAAGGTTTGAGAAGTTTTCTTTTTTCATCAATACTTCATTGAATTTCTATTTAGTTTTATTTATCACCTACAATACATTGCGTATAAAGCTAATTTATTTTATGAGTAAATTGTGCTTTTTTCATACATTGCATTTGTCTTCGTAACATAAATATAAATGTAAGAAAGGACATTAGATCAGTGGGAAAACATTTCTTTATTTGTTTTTTTTAAATTTTCCTTTTTTATTAAAAAAATGTGGGGAAAAGTGTGAAAAGATCTAAAGTTCACTCAATACTTTACAAGATCATATTTTTGGTATTTGAAATCTAATACATTTAAAAAAAATTCGATATAAAAACCAACGTTTTTAAAAACAACGTTTTTATATGGTGGCAAAGTTTATTAGAGAAAATTATTGAAATATTAGTTAAAACTGTTAGTTATTTTTAACTTTAAAATTTACTTAAAAAGAGACATTTGTGAGAGTATTAAAAAATTCATAATACTCATAAAATCAAAACATGCATTTGAAAGTTTGTAAGCCATTCTATTAAAAAAAAAATGGGAACCAGAATTCAGAAAAAAATTATTGTGATAAGACATGGTGCCAAATATTGGAAACTTTCTTTCTTGTTCATGATTATTGACTAAAAGTCAGCAACCCTTACTATCTCGGAGATAGTAAAGGGGAGATAGTATCTCCCCTTTGTGAGTACAATAGTTTTACGAGGCCTCATGTGGTTGGGGAGTGCCCGGTGTTCCCAGAGGGGGAAAGAAGTTTTTTCCTCAACCCTAAAAGCGCCGAGGAGAAAGAATATTTTGACTTATTAAAATCATTGAAATATTAGTTAAAACTTGTCGCAAACGTCTAAATATTGCATTGTTAGGCGAGGAAGAACGATTCCCAAAATTTCAAAGCTCTAGCTTGATGGGAAGTTTGTTAAATTAACGATCGAAAATTTGATGACACACACACACACACACACACACACACCAAGTGAAATTCAGAAAAACGTTGTAATAAGAAAAAGGCAAGGCATTTTTTTTTTCTGTTTTGATTTAATGAGCATTTTCTATCAGTATCTTTATACTACTTTAATGTTTCTTCTAAGTAAATCAGCTTAATGAAAATGACTCATTGTGAATCCATGACTTCATTCAAAACTGTTAGTAAAATTAACATCAAATAATGAAATGCAATTAAATTTGTGATGAGAAAACGTCTATTCATGAAATTGTATACTTTCTTCCAACGGTATGGATAATTTGTAACCTGTTTTCGTAACATGTTTATCATTTGCAATAACATGATATTTAATTGAAATTTTTACTTAACTTCATCCATAAGATCTGCAATGAATATCTTTGAATTTAAATCTATACGTTACTCAGAAATCAAATGGAAAATAACCTACTTACATATTAAATTTTAGTATCATGTATAAGGAACTATTCTGTTTAAAGTACATTTAATCAGGATATCTAATGTCTCAAATAACACTTCAATAACTTTGAAGAAAAAATATGGATTTTTGTCTACTTATATGAATGTTATGTATTGAAGACTAAACAATATTTTTACGTATAACCAGACTATACGTAGTTTTATAAATTTGATACAGATTCATTTCATCTTATGAAATATATGTCTTGAAAGTGTTTATTTTACGAGAAACAGTTGTTCTCAGTCTGCAGAAATTATAACAAAGTAGTTCAAAAATTCATGAGGAATAATGGATCATAATGAGATTTGTAAATACGTAAGAGGAATGTCCATAGATATTGCTAGCTTTCTTTGTAGTTACAGCTGAATCGCGTCATAAGCGCCATTTTCTGGTTTTGACGCCTGACTTATTTTTAATCGATAACAACACAAGTTTAATACAATTGATTAGTATTAATAGCGTTGAATATACAAAATTTTGTTCCAGGAAACTACAATTAGAAGACAGCATTCATTTCCAGTTATCATTTGAGAAAAACTTCTGAATTGCATCGAATGCTTGTTGAAACTTATAGTGAACATGCTCTTCATACATTGCAGTGTTTTGAAAGGTTTAAAAAATTCAGAAGTGGTGATTTTGACGTGAAACATGAAAAATGTTGGCAGTCCACCGAAGAAGTTTGAGTACAACCTATTGCAAACAATATTGAAAGAGGAGGATACTTAATCAACAAAAACTCGCGGAACAATTAAGTGGGACATGAGGAGTCGTCAATATACGTGTGAAAATCAAGGGAAAAAATACAGAAGAGGAGAAAAGCATCCCACATGAAGTCAATAAAAGAGCTAAGAAAACATCAATTGCGAAATGCTACATGCCAGGTACAAAAGAAAGTCGTTTCTCTATGGAATTGTAACTGACGACCAAAAGTGAATATATTCTGAAACCTTTAATCGTCAGAGTTCATGAGTAACTCCATTTTAACCGTCGACTTGGACTACAAAGCCCAATCGCTATGGAGGAAAAACTATGCTTTGTGTTTGGGTGGATCACAAGGGTGTGAAAGATTATGAGGAGCTAACACCTGATGAAACCATTAAATATGGACGCTACCAACAAAAAAAAGGAGAGAAACAATAGTTTTGAATCAGGTTTGAGTGAAACATGACCAAAAGTGTCAAAAAAAAACACACACAAAGTGATTTTTCTTCGTGATAGTGCACCACTGCATGCAGAAGAATCGGTCAACGAAAAGATTTGGACCTGAAGTTTATTAATACTTATGCTTGCAGCTTTCTCACCAGACTCTGCCCCTTCTGAATTTTGCTTATTTGCCTGGAAGAGATTTCTACTTGTTGAGAGCTTCTCATCTTATGAAGATATACAAAAATGGCTCATTGACTGGTTCACCTCAAAAAAGGAACATTTTTTTCGAGTGGCATCCACGTGTTGTCAGAAAGATAAGGAAATATATAATTAGCGAGAGTCAATACTTCGATTTTTTTTTTCCTTTGTATACAGTAAACGTGTATTTTCTGAACAAAAATTACGGTTCCATATTTACATGTTTTCTATCTCATAATAAAATCCACCTATAAGCTTTCAAATGCAAAAGAAAACTCTCTTCTGTTTATCCTTGAATACTAAATAGTTCAATCTTACAGTTGTAGTCCCTACATACATGATATATTTCTTCTTATTAAAGATATTTAGGTACAAACATTTAATTTTAATGTAATGTATGTAGTATAAAAACTTTTTTTCATTATGAAATGTTTGAAATTTAAAATGCTATCAAATGTATTATTCAGGCAGTTTTATATAAATTGAAATTTTCCGGAATGATTAATTAATTAATCAAATATTGAATAAAATCAAGGTACATCTTCAATTAAATATTTTAAAAAGAGAATTATTGTTTAGAGATTGACCAATAAGAAATGTTACAGCTTAAGTTTGAATTTCATTTTTGCTATTAGCAATACAAAATTTAATATACTCTGGCTTTTCTAAGATAATTATTCGAAGGATCCTAATACATTTTGAAATGATGTAGAAAATAATTAAACTTTGTGAAAATGTGCATTTATTTTTAAAATATTTCCATAAAATATTTGAAATAAAACATACATATAAATAATACATATATATAGGACAAACATTTCACCTTTTAGGATATATATGTGTATTGACTGAATGAAAAATATGTTTTCATCAAATTCAAAACACGTATTTGTGTGTATCTGGCATCATATATACTGAATTTTCTTCTGCCAGAAAATAACAAGATATGCAAAAAGTATTTACATTCTTCTCCTGAAAGATAAAATGTATCTTAAATGCACAATGTTTTAAATCATATTAAATCTAGCCGAAGGTAATATGGGAAGGCTATAAAAATTCTTATTATAAAATAAATTCTTATATCATATAAAGAAGTATTCTTAAGAGTTTTCGGGTTGAATGAAATGCATATTTAAAATATTTCAGAGTAAACTATGTTCAAATTGCTATTTTTAGAAAAAAAAGGTTTAAATTTTGTTTTATTTAAAAAGAAAGATTATAAAGAAAGAAATATTATAGAGTAAAAATAGATCAACTTTTATTGTGTTTGTCTGCGAGAAAATACAAAATGCAAAGAAAACGATAATCTTGAAGTACTTTCGATTTTTTAAAAGGTAAAAAGAAAGAAAGAAATTATATATATAGTTGATTTTTCCTGCGTTTTGTCTTTATTTTTCCCTCCCATTCCTTTACAAACAAGTACTTTAAAATCTTTATACAAATACATCATATAGAAATACTTTTTTCAAAAAGAAATTGTATATTTTATCTAGTTATAAGCTATATATGGTTTTCCAATTTGTCTATTGTTAACTATGTAATATTGTAATTCCATATACCTCTATTAATTAATTGTTTTCAATCATACATTTATTGATATTCATTTTTTGTGAAATTCTCTGAAAAACAATTGCATTAGTATATTTAAATCAAAATGGTGGAAGAAAAATACCCAATAACACTAGATTTAAATTCAATTTCGTTTATTGAATACATACGATTAAGTTAACATGTATTAACGACAAATTTCATTGCAATAAGGTATAATAATAATACATGTGACAATGTTTCAAAAAATTATGCGAAGTTATTTTTTTCTTACAAACAAAGACTAATATTATAAAAATGGATTAATAATGAAATTATTAACAATTATTCAGTACATTATAATAACTAAGTGATTTACCAAACAGGACTATAATCTTCCATACTCATTTTTATAAACTCGTATTAATGAAATCTTTGATAATTCAATAAAATACCCATATGTTAAGTTTATTATATGTTGACTTTCTCATATGATGATGGAAGTAAGAATAATCGTTTTATTGATCCACAAATATTTATAATTTTGTAAGAAAATGTTAAATATTATATAGTTAACTAACATCAAAGAACTTCAAAAAGTTAATAATTACTTCGGTTAAAACCATTAAAAATAATATATATATATATATATAAATAATCTATCTATCTATCTATCTATCTATCTATCTATCTATCTATCTATCTATCTATCTATCTATCTATCTATCTATCTATCTATATATATATAACACATCAATCAATTTCTTTGCAAATGTAGGTATTTTTTTTAAATATCAATGATAAATACAGCTTTATATTATTTTCCTTTAGATCAGTTACGTTTAAAATTCTTTTAGCATATTTGTTTGTAATAAAAACTATACAATTATATTTTTAAGGCAATGATGTAAAAAATAGCCTGAAAAACATAGGTACATTTAAAATATTTATTTCTGGATCCAGTGATTAAAAATAACTTTCTTTTGCAGTTTACGTAAACTTTTCTGTTTCATTCTATATACATTTACAAGCTTTATCATAATTTCAAAATCTCCTAATAAAATGATTTTAATAAATAAAATTCTACTGACATATTAATTTTATTAATAAACTGTATGATTTGTTAAGGAGTAGGTAAGACTTAAAATTCATATTTTTAAAACAATTTAATAAGATTTAAGACATCATTTTACCTAATGCAACTGTTTATTGTGTTATATTATCCCGTTCGCTACTAGCATATCACATGCGATACGTTTGCGTTTGCTCTCCTGTTCCCATCCTATCACATTTGATACGCTCCGTTAGTGTCTTCTACGGCCCAACGTATCAATAGAGATACGCTTGATGAGAACGTTTTATTTGATTTTTTAATGTTAATATATATGATGTTAGAATACCGTGAAATCTATATAGATAGGTTATTTGGAGAATTGACCTTGAGAATATGGGCTTGGATTTCACTTCTAGCTACCAGGAGGAGGGGGGGGGTGTAATTCTTAAAAGCACGTGTTGCTCTTCGTGGCACGTGTTGCTGCGGGGCTCTTTAAACTTTTTTCTTTCTTGCTTGCTTCTTAGAAGTTCGTAGGAGAATTTGTGACCCTTTATGGGGGTAGGGGCTTTTAGTAGCAGATGTTCTCAGCTGTTCGTTTCACTCGGTGGTTTTTTATTTTTAGTGACAGTCATGACGAAAAGAAAGTATTTATCTGATATTGAAATTTTGCGAGCTTATGAATGAACCTGTGATGTTAGCGAAAATATTCCGAATCTGCACATAGACATTAAAGTAAAAAAAAAGAAAAAAACGGAGACGATATATGCCCTTTGCTCAAAGTCTTGCGTGAAGCGTCAAAATATGTGTGTGAGACATGTGATGTTCGACGATGCATTGAATTTTGTTTTATAAATATACCATACAGCAAAATAAGATTGTTTCTTATATCTATATGTCCCATGTAATGGTACATCATTACACCATGAAATTTATGTAACAAATATTAATATATTTTGTATTTTCTTAAAATATATGATTTTATTTAATTATTTTATGTAAAAACATAGAATTTTCAACTAAGTGTTTTTTTACTTTCGTATATATAAAGTTTTATGCATTTTAAATAGTGTATGTAAATATCAAAATATTTTAATGAATACCCTATTTTAAAAGAATTTTCTTCACGAATTAGGCTTAATATCTAAAATCGTCCTAGCACAGTTAACACTCCTCTGTAAGAAGCCTCGGGCCCAGGGAAACATTTTTTTTCTCTCTTCGGTAGCGAAAGAGTTATACTGAATGAAAATGTAGCCCATACATTCCCAAGCTTCTTCCGCACCCCTCTGTTAAAAAGGAGGAGGAGCACCAAATCACACCATTTCTTATAAGTAATACTTGATCATTCATTCACATTATTAATGTATTCTTTGTGCTAGGTGTAAAAAATATTTCAATTTCCTTGATTTACTTTTCAAACATATAAAAATATCTGTTTCCAATTATTGGAGTTTTGAGCTATGTTACTGCAAATAAAACATAAAATTTATAATCGAAGTATTAGTATTGTCAATATATGTTCGCATATAAAATAAATTTATAAATTTCAGAAATCAATTTTATTTTTCAACATATCGTGGACATATTACTGTTCTAATACTTTTTATATTACTTATTCGAAAGGTCTGAGTGATAAAGTTTCTACACCTTAAGCCATAAATCAATGCATAATCCTAAACAATTACTTCTGATAGCAAAACATTATTGTTGCCAATTGATCTTGCGTAAACTAGAAATCAAATCCTAAAATTTTAAATTATTCATTTTAATAGCATTGAATTAACGGAACATAAATTTGGTGTATTCGCTAAAAATTAATAAAATTTATTACAGTTAAACTCATGACATTTGGCCTTTATATCAAGCCGAATTAAGCACTGGAAAATCTCACGAAATGCTGACAGTTGAATAATAAAAATTTCAGTTCTGTGCTTCCTGTCACTTCCTAATATCCGGATTTTCTGCTCTTTTGACCTTAAAAAGAAAGTGACACATGACCTATTTCCAAATAAATGATATCGTTCAATCTTAGTAAGCTGAATGAAAGATTTTCGGTCTGGAGGACTCTATTTGTCCAGATTGTTGTAATTGAATCTGCATGGATTTCTGAGATTAAACGGAAAACGAGCGAAGTTAAATATATATTAAGAATGCAAATGTGCTCCCAGATTGTGATGTAATAGTATACTCCTAGGTTTCCCGATATGTTAGAAAAGTGTCATAAAATAAAATTTTTAGACGGGATTATAATAATAAAAAGATAAATGTGGAAGTATTGAAATTGCATTTACAGCAGTTTTTGATTAAATTGATTCGGGTTTCTGCCATTATAAATTTTTTTCCCAAGAAAATGATCAAATGGAAGAGTGCCAATTTCCATATTTTACGTAATATTTTAGCAGTTCTACAGAAAAGAGAATAAAATTATGAATATATTAAGAAACTAAAACATTTCATTGTTCATTATGTATATATATATATATATACATTTACGAACATAGATACATACATATATATATATACGTACATATATATATATATATATATATATATATATATATATATATATATATACACGTACATACATACATATACGAGCTGTCGATATAAATATATATATTCATTGAAAAAAGGCGAGACATATATTTTTAATGAGTGATAAAATATTAAAATAGTGGCTGATCCTTATCTGTATGTTAAAATACCACTTTTTATGCATATATTTTATTCAGTTGAATTTTAAGTTATATACAAAACAATGTTTGATTACATATAACTTTAAGTCCATATTTTTCTATGAACATAGTTAAAAAATTAATAAATTTGGTAGGAAATTTACTGACATACAACTAATTGAGTTGGTTATATAATCATACAATTCGATATCTTTAGATTCACATATCGTAAGTAAAAATGATTTTTGTTTCTTTCTAAACAGCTAAGTTTATGTATTTTTTTTTCTGCTTACATGCATAATATTTTGCTTAAAAATATATCAAAATCAATAGAAAATTAATATGCTTAGTGTTTTTGAAATAGGTGAGCTTGAATTCATCAAAATCAAACTAAATAATTAGATTCTATTATTTTATATCTTTGAAATGAATTAATAACTGTATATGTAAATTAAATGTATATGTAAATTAGCATAATTAAATCAAACAGTATATGTAATTTACTTACTATGAAGCTTTTCATGTAACACGCTGTTACGGAATCATTTATATCATTTTTCGTCTAATTATCGTTATCTCTATATTTAAATGAATTTTATATTTCATTTTCAGAATTAAAATTGTTTGTACTAGATGGATATACATTTATGCTCGAAAAAATGTCTGTATCATTTTATACTGGATACATTGATTTTAAATGCACAGAAAGAATTTTTAAAGAATATAAAATACTGGCATTTGAATATTCACTTTTAGTTTTACCCGTTTAATCAAAGAGGTAATAAGCAGCGAAAAGTTTCAAAACGTAAGTTAAACTCTTCATATATTGCATACACATAATTTTCAGATAGAAAATTACATTTATTTTTATTGTAAACTAAGAGATAAGAAAAATATCGCATCTAAATAAAATAGGAAAGTGTGATATTAAAATTCAAAATAAAACATTTCATGGAGAAAGATGACTTATTGCATAGATTGTGTAATCAGAATTGTATATTTTCTACCCTGAAACATTGTTAAAAATTACCATAATAATGAGACCTTGTTCTTCCAATGTTGACTCTTTAGAAATAATTTGAAATCAGCTAACACTGGAATCTTCCATCACAAGTGATTTTTATTTAATTTAACAAACCAAAAATTTATTTTCAAGCTCTCCTTATTCTTCACTTAAAACATAAATGAATAGGTGGATGGAGAAAAGTTTCATAACGTAGTTTTCACATTCATCCGAGTAATAGCTACAGCCACTTTTACCAATTACTTTCACTTACCTTCGCTCCGGGGTTTATTTGCCAAGTTGCATTCCATTCGAAATTTTCTCATTAAATAACTAATCTTGAATATTCTTTCAACAGTTTTGGATTTTCTATCGTACGTAATCTAGAAGAACATTTTCAAATTTTATTCAATGTATTTTTAATTTATTGATTATAACTCGTATTTCGCAACATTAAGAGAATATATTTTTACTTGCATGGCGGTGTTTTTCAAATACGGATACTTTTTTAATTAATACAAAAAAAACTATAAATTAGATTAAAAATTACTGTTTATATATATTTTTGACAAATTTGTGGCATTCTATAATTTCTTGCATTTAATTAGGCAGATAAAAATGTAATAGTATTTAACTAAGCAACCATGTGGTTTTGTATAATTCGCAATCACATATATATCTATAAACATCGAATTTCCATTTTGAAATTGTTGACATATTTCCATCGATTGTAAATTAATTTTAATGAATTCGGATTAGTGAAATTTAAGAATTTTCCATCAAACTGTAAAAAAATGCAAAGTAATTAGGCAAAACAACATTTTCCTTTGAAATCTATAATACATTTTAGCTCGCATAAATATATTTTTATAAAAATATTTACAATATATTTTAATTAGATAAAATTGAGGTTTTGGAGATATATTGGACAATGTAATTTCTTAAACAACGAATAGAATTTATTACATGGACTTAGAAATAGCACTTTTTGAAATAAAATGATACAAGCTGTACTGTATTGAAGACTATTAATAAAAATGTCTTGTTTTCAGGACATCACATTTATTTGCGCACAACTTTTCAAGCATAAATTCAAGACACAATTTTACACAAGCACCACTTTTTCAACGCTCGTCTTTACCTCTTGGAACCAAACTCAATACTAAATTTCATATCCGTTGCCAGTAAATTATCTAAAATCAAAACTATGATCTGGTGTTGCCAAAAAATATATCTTAATAAAGAATATTGAAAAAGGTATCACTTTAAGTTTAAATCGTCTGCTTTTAAAAGTAGAATAGGTAATGTCTTAAATAAAGTATCACATTAGATTAAATTGTCTGCCTTTAAAAGTCGAACAGATAATATCTTTAAAAAAATATGACATTAAATTAAATCGTCTGTTTTTAAAAATTGAATATGTCACAAAGCTTTAGCTATTAAATAACGAGACTGGCCCTGATACAAAGTGTGCACAAACATCAATCGCCAGATATTTAGCATGTAGCATTCTCTTCCAAATGCAGTGCCTCTCTCTTCTGTAAAAAATCAACATTGTCATAGCCTTAGAGTTATTTTCTGTTTTGTTTTGCCGGAAAATTATAAATATGACAACAGAGCAACTAATTATGACATTTCTCAAGAAAATTGAAAATTTCGCTACTGAAAATTATATTTACTAAAAGAAGTGTAAGACAATAAATGTTTATCACGTGCACAGGTTATTGAGCCCGCTAAGCGTTTTCAAGATGACCGAGAATGTGTAGAAGATGATTCATGCCCGGGTCATCCTTCCCAGTGTAAAACTGATGAAATTATCAAAAAAAATCGGTAAACTGGTACGATCTGACCGTCGCGTAAGTAAGTATTCGTGCGATTTCTGAGACTATTGAATTTGACAAGGAATCCGTACGGCAAACTGCAGTACCAAGACTGTGTTCCTCCACATTTCACATTAATTGGCAAGGGGAATTTAGCTAAATACATCTCATTTGTAGACCACCCGCTTTAATCGACAAATATTGCACTACCCGACTTTCATCTGTTTCCTTCTGAGAAATCTGCATTAAAGGAAACAAGATTTGAGTCCGTTGAAGCTGTGAAAGAGAAAGTGGCACACAACCTGAAATAGCTGAAAGAAGATTTCATCACTGCTTTGAGCAATGGAAGATTCACGTGGAGCGTTGTAGGGATAGAGGAGAGTTGTATATAGTGAAGGTGATAATAAGTAAATATATATGACAACAAAATAAAATATTTTACTGCTTCAATCTCGTCACTTTGTAGCCACACATTGTATTTTCGAGAAAGGTAAGAGTTTACTTAAAAATAATAAATGTCGCTATTAATATTGTAAATAAATATAAAATATAAAATCAGATTACAGAACAAGGTGAATGCAAATTTTTGAAATACAAAACAACAAAAAAAATGAAAGTTAAAATTCTAATTAAAAAAATAGAAGTAAATTAAGAGATATATTACTTTTTAAAATTATGTATGTATATAAATATATATATAATATTTATTTCACGAACTATTTCTCCTCTTGGTCATTAAAAGCTCAATTATATAGCTGAAAAGAGATTTTTTTACAGCAGAAAAACAGATAACATTTCAACCTATTCCATTTAATGTTTAAGAAATTCTAATTCATATATTTGTACTAATACATACATGCTTTTATGATAAATATCATAGAGATACATTGCTAAATTCATTTTATATTTGAAAATTAACATAAAGTATAATCAAATAAAATACATGTAGCTGTTAAGAGTATATAGACAAAAACAATTCTTTAATATAGATGCGTTTTATTTCTCTACCTGATTCTTAAACTTGATATTAATACAGAGGTTTTCCTTGTAACTCATCCAATAAAATTCTGAGTGTGGTTGATTTAAATATAAGTGAATATATCAAACATTTGATGCAATATAATTAACTAATCAGCAATTTCATGAAATTTTTGAAACTAATGTATAAATAATTCTATAATTATTACGAAAGTATATAAGAAAAACTTATAAATTAATATTATTGAAAAAATATACACATGAACGTAAATTATAATATACATACTAGACAAGAACGTAAATTGTAATACAATACATATTTAGAAATTTATATTTATTTTGTTTTTAACACATTAAAATGCCTGGAAAATACTACCAATAAATTTGGAAAGATTTCAAACTGAAATTATATTTTCTTATTCCGGATATTTAAAAAACTGACCCATACTAGTTTATTGCTATTTATTTCTATATTTTTCTCATTTCGTGTAAGACGCATTCAATGTTTCGCATATTAATTCTGCCCTAATAAATATAGTCTAGGTTATACTTATGCTTTGTTTTTCTGAAATATTCAAAAATTCATTAATTAAAATAATTAGGGTGAAAAAGCAATGTTGAAAAAAAAATAGTAGCTTTTTCATGGTATTTATAAAAAATTCATTGCTATAGTAAGTTCTTGCATTTATAAACTTTTAACTGTATATTTGCTACAACCGTTAATTGAAAGTATTTCAAAAATAAGTTATAGCAGCTAAATTTATATTTTTTGAATTATTTTATAAAGGAACATTAAAAATTTTTATTGAAAACTTTGAATACATTTTGAGTATATAAAATAAATTACTAAAACGTAGAATTCTAAAAATGTAACTTTTATTCACATGAAAATGATAGATGCTGTCATAATGCATAGAAAATTTAAACTTTTAAGGGTTCTGTATTACACTACTAATGAAAATTATAGTGGAAATTTAATTTAAAATATACACACACTTTTTCTCCTGAAAAACAATATTTATTTTTTTTAAATTTAAAACTATATGCAAAATTACTTTGAAAAATAGAATTAAATATTTATGTTTTCGTAAGCACGTTAAAAGTGTTTTAAGGAAATTTTACGTTTCTTCATTATTTCTAACAAGAGCTTAAATTAATTTACAACAACTTGTGTTAACTTTCAAGTGATTCACAAACAAAGTAAATATTAATTACTCGATGCTTCCTGGTATTGTTTTCATATTAATAAAACTTAGTATCTTCGAAATACGGAGGGATCATAAATAATATCAGGAAGATAAATTTACAATAAGTTATTCGTGATAGATAAACATACATTTAATACAATGTATCAATTTTATTCAATTCAATAGAGTAAACATTAATTATTTATTAGAAATTAATTCTTAACATACTTTTTAGTTTCTAAATTGATATGTGTAATAAATTTACACTACATAGTACTACATTTATTATTATGTCTTAGACAGATGTAGTATACTCGTAAATTATTTGATGAATGGGGGGAGGTAACAGCAAAAAAAGGAATATATATATATATTTTGCCTTACATATATATATATACAACATTAATTTCCTTAGCAATTAATTTTATCAATTCCTATTCCGTGCAGTTTTTCTAAAGGCTTAACATTTTCAATTATAATAGTATGTGATGTGAATTAAAAATGAAGAAAAGTAAATGTAAGTGTCGAATATAATACTCAAATGAAATATAAATTCTATACAAATAGAAATAACTTAATGTATTTTCAATGGTTATATTGATTCCAGGATTAATTTACATAATTTTTAGAAATCACATTTTTATACCTTTTACCAAGTAATTAATCAAAATATTTAAATAAAACTCATATGACTGTTACGCAATAGATATACAAAGTAATGTATTTTTCAAAAATAAAATAGCATGTAATCGAATCACAATTCTCATTACGGCCCACAAAGCTTCTATTTAAATTAGATGTATATAAATATGTCACGTGAGAATACTTGACATATTTATATACATGGACTGCAACGCTTCGTTTTGAAATAGGTGTGTATATGTATATCACGTGAGATAATGTAATATATTTATAACATGTTACTTTTTTTAAAAGAAAATATACCTATAATGTATTTTTTTTGAAAAAAAGTAATATGTATTAATTCATTATAGCTTGCAACAATTTGAGCTTAAGTAGACGCATGTAATAATATCAAGTGAAACAACAATATTTCATGGAATTCTCTCTTAAAACATCTTTCTATACAGCTAAAGATAAAAGCAAAGAAAATTATCGTATAATTTTTCATTTAATATATTCCCTTAAATGTTAAAATACGTTAACGTCTTATGAATGAAGGCCCGATATCAATTGTTTTATTTTATTTTTATGCACAACAATCCATGACGTAATGTACTTCACTGAATGAAATGAATCATTATCAGCCTGAAAATAGGAAATCTACCAAAAGATAATTACATACACCAATAGGTATACGTAATTTTGGAATACTTTCGATTCAGCTTAATACGTTACTCGATACCACAAAAGGGCGAATGTTATTAAAGAATCGGATGGAAGAGCATCCTACAACATCAAATATCTACGTCCATAGATTTAGCTGGAATCTGGCACTGAAGATGGAACGCTTTTACCAAGCACTTTCAAATTTCAGTTCTTGTTATAAGTAATTAAGAATGGAACTATACGATTAAATTGAATATTTCCAGTCACAAACGTTGATTCTCACAATATGTGGATTTTAAGATTGGTGTCAGTAAGAAGTGATTTGCTCTTTTCGACGCACCCATAAAATTCTAATCAGTGAAACTTCCAAAACTTTATTTTGCATGAAAGGGGATCTACTTTCGTTTAAATAAAGTGTTTTTCCTTTAGTTATAAATTTACATTTTGGGGCTAATAATAAATTACATTGTTCACTGAGAACACCTTTTCCTCTTCCATTTTCACAATTAAAGCACAAAGATCTTTTTATATACCTGATTATAAGTTTTGATACTGATACGTGGCCCACACGGTCATGGAACAGTGGTTTTTAAATTTGGAATAGCGCCTCTCTGACTCTCAGGATTTACAATTGGAATCAAATGCTATGGAATGTGATAAGATCTTTCAAAAAGAAATGTCCTTTCGACATTATTTTCAAGGCTACTCTGCATCTCTCCATGTGACCCATTTAAATACCTTCACCAAGATCTGACATATTCACACACACTCGCTGATACAAATTCGATAGCAAAATATTTCACATTTATGAGACACACACATACATTCACCTAGTCATATAACGATATAGGAATGAAACTTCTACGATTGGGGACCAATTGTCAACCTCTCATTATAAGCAATTATATACTTTTAATTTTAATTCTTTCTGAATTCTAAAATTAAATGATTGTTCCAAATGATGATATTTGCATTTGCGTCATTGTTTTCATTCAAAATATTATGTTCTGCACTATGATCGTAGCTTCTCTATTTCATTATATAATTCATTTTGGCCTAACTAATCTAAAAATTAATAGTTTTAAAATAAATAGTTAATTATGAGAGAAGAATTACATATGAATATATTTTTTCCAAGTGTCGTCTCTATTAGACAACAAAGATCCTACGAGGAACATTAATATCTTTTTCTGGATATCATTGTAATACGACTTTATGCATTAATATTGCACAATTGGTGTCTCAATAAATTTAATGGAACGCAAGACTAACTTAACGAAAAACTAAAAATTATTGATTAATTTATATATATAGAAAATAGATAAATATGTTCTTAACATAAGTTGCAGGTTTTTTATTAATTTGTTGAATGAATTCCAGAAGGAAAAAATATTGTCACATATATTTATGTGATATATAGATCTTTTATTGACATTTACAATGGTAAGGTTTGTGAAGGAATGTCTATAGATTTTGGTGAAATGGGAATTATTCCTATAACCTTGAATGTAGATAGGTTAATTCAGAAAGGTAAATCTGAAGAGCTAAAATTTTTAACACAAGGCGTAAAATTGAGCATATTTGCTTAGAGGGCTAATATATTACTGTCAAGTAGTTCGTGGTGGTTAATATCTATCATACATGCAACATACTAAGCTTCTAAGTAATTTTAAGCGAAAATGTTTAACTTAAGGAATTAGTTTTATAAATATAGAAATAATGTTTCATATTGATACTGCAAAATATATTGAATAATAAATTTACATTTTGGGAAAAGAGAGATTAAACTAACTGGCTAAAAATTTGCATTAAATCGTTAATTATATTAAAAATGTTTGTAATGAATAAGTAAAATTTATTTTTAAATTTCTTTCAGTTGAAAGTATAACAAATCGAAATGTCTATAACTCACTGTAAATTATCACAATTTTTCAAAAACTGAAATTACAACATAAGTTAAAATGAGAAAATCAATTTTTATTTCGATAAATTTTAACTGAAACCCTGTAAAGATATCTCATATCATGGATTAATACAAATGAGTATGTGAGTGAATAATAATTATATGTATAGAAGTTGAAAATCATGGATAGTTTCAAATAATATTATTAATTTTATTTCTTTCCAAAAGTATTGGCATATTTATTTTATTATTTAAGTATGAATTTGAAATATATGTAAAAAAATTATTAAATTATTTTTTATTATAATCAAATTGAGTAGCAGGTAAATTTCTAATTTTTAAAAGTGTTTAGAAACGGTTAATTATTAAAAAGGAAATATATTTATTTCTATTTATAAATGTGGTTAACTAACTGCTTTTTTTTATAAAAAAAAATACATTTCTTTATAAAAGTATGTTTCCTTAAATTTAAATCAAAGTTATTGCACTCTATCAAATATGATAGTAATTGCAAAGTTTTTTATCACACTTGTTAATTTTTTTGAAAATTGTGAAATATAAGAAAAGTATAATTTATTCATTACTATGAGAAAACTTAACAAATGCTTAACTTAATCAAGTTCAAAAAATTACAATATCAAATTAAAAGAAATAATTGTACCTTCACTCGACAATTTCACACGTATTTTTAAGTTTTTTGAAATGTTCCTAAGCTGAATTGATTGGAAATAATATCTTATTATTCTGTTTAATTACGGGGAACTATTTTCACATCATTATGGTTCATATTCTTAAATTTTTTAAATTGTCATAGAAAATAGGAAGTAAATTCATAAGAGAAACATGAAAATATCTTTTTATTACAAATTGCTCTTTCCTTTTTGTCTCTAAAAATAAACCTTTATCACCTTTTCATTAGATTGAACTAAACACAGGTTATCAGCTGCACTTGTCGTTCAGTTACTGAAAGGTTTTTCTTTCTTTGAATATCATATAGTTATATTAAATTTTAAAATTGATGATATGCATTAAGTGAGAAATTTTTTAAAAAAATATAAATGTTATAGGTTTAGTATTGTTAAATATATTATCATATCCTAGAATTTTCCTTAAATTTTCTCACTTTTTTTTAAGCGATACGATACTGTGAGCATTTCACACGTTCAATTACTTAATACGTAAGATGCAAGCTATTGTATAATTTAGGTGCATGGTAAATTGTATTGCTTACTCATGCGCATTTAAATGGTCATACTTTTCATTTGTAAATTACAATTAATATCATATTATGCAAGAAGAAATTCCTTTAAATCTTAAAATATCAGATATTTAAATTTTTCTTCGCAAATTCTGAGTATTATACATGGAATATATATAATGTGATAAATCTATAATTGCTTTCATATTATTTGCAACAAATGTTAGTGCTTAATCTCGACTTTCCTATTTTATTAAATAATACTCTTTATTTAACAATTTTGGAATATTTTATTAACTTATTATTGAATTTCTTCTCAGTGTAATATCCGATTTTAATTTAATAAAAACTGGAGCTGAGATATCTAAGGCAAAGGTAGAATGACGATGCCATGAAAAGTAGTTAGTTTTCAAAAGCCTAAATTCCACAATTAAAGTTTTAGGATATCCAAATTTACAGAGATTTTTTTACAAGTGATAGAGTTAACTATGTACAAATTAGTATCCGATAAAACAAGAAAAAAATGAAAGGTGTTTTTAATAAGATACAGCAATAAATTTCATATCCAACTCTTTACTACTCTTATAATTCAGTTTAATATGTGTTTCACAATAGAGTTCCAGGTAAAAAAAAAGCAGAAAAAGGATTAATAGATTATGAATAATTAGTGATTAAAAGAATATATATTTAATAAGTATTCCTCATAAAATATTAACCATATTGTTGAGTTCAAAGATTTAAATTCACCTTTTACATTAAGAATATATATATATATATATATATATATATATATATATATATATATATATTTATAATATATATATATATATATATATATATATATATATATATATATATATATATATATATATATATATATATAACAATAAATATTTATGATTTTTACAATTTTTAACACCTTAATTACTTGACAGATATCAAGACGTGTAAAAAAACTCGAACATTAAAGGCGTATTCTCGATCCATCTACTTCTGTAAAGAAAAACGAACACAAGATATTTGTTTATGCATGCAACGGAGTTAAAAGTTTTCTGTAATTTAATTTCTAAAACTTATACGCAATCATTTTTTTTAAATCGATTTGACCTACATTTTGCTCATATATAAAGGGTAAATAAAGAACCAATTACAAATACTGCCTTTAATATACTTAATTTCAAAAATTGCCTTTAGGAAGAAAGTAATATTTAATGTGTTAAAGTTTTTATTTGTTCATGTTCAAGGAAGGGATCTTACAATCGTAGCTCCTCACGGCAGTACAAATCGATGCCTGATTCATTTCAACGTGTATCAGTTTAGCATAGTTTATATTTGTTTCGAATAGAGAGTAGCATATTAAATATTAATAATTTGGTCTATGATTATAAAATGACACGAAATAAGATAGGAATTATATAGTAAAGGATTTTTGCTGACAAAAAAAATAACTTTTGAATGCTGTTTACTGAAATAAAAAGCAAAAGAAAAACGATAATTGAATAAGAAGTTTCGATTTGAATAAACTTTTTATGAAAGGAAATTAATTCATCGATTTTTAGGAATATTTTACATAATTATATCATATGTAATATGAAATTAGCTGCTAGATGTTTATATTAAAAATAAATAAAATATTAAATTAATAAAATACGAAATAAATAATACAATTTTTCCATTCGTGTAACGTTTTATATTTGTAAAATTTTCTCTCCATTTTTACAGAAATATTTTGCGTATGATTTTAGTTATTTACTTTTTGCATTTCGCCCTGGTTTGCCTGGTGTTAATGTTTTGCAATTATAATTTCTTGTTAGAGTTTAATTATTACTTACATATATATAGATAGCAGTACTTATTTTATTTTAATTCTAATTTTGATATATTGATGACGATACCGGGGTTTAGGTAATTGCTTTTCAATAGCTAAAGGTTTTAGTTTTTTGGTTGATTAAGGTTTTTCTACAGAAGTTAAATATTGTGTGAGTTATTTATTTATTTATGTATACAATTATTAATTTTTTTTAAATGTTTTCAATATATCCTATAATTATCTATTTGGTTTTTGAGAAGTTTTAGATTTCTCAGATATTTTTGTGTTTTATCATGATTATTTCATATAATTTATATATTTTTCTATTTTGTTTTTGTCTTAAGCTTCCAATAATTTTAAATAATTATAATTTCTTTGTAGTATTCTGTTTTTCTTCTATCAACAATTATATTGTAACTACTTGGTTTTAAATTAAAAATTTTGATTCATTTTTGTTAATTTCAATGAAGGTTTGTCTATTTTAATTTTTTGATCAATATACACATAAATACAGGTTGCTATAAAAGAACTCCCCCTACATAATAATCTCTAGCCGCATAGCAATCGAAAGGAATTATTATACATTATTATTTGTATTTATCTGCTCAAGGTTAAAATGATGTAAATTAATAAGACTTACATGGATACAGTTGCAGCCAAATAGTTTCCAAATTTTCGAGAGGCAAAAACACCATTTTCCTAAGAAAATGGATCGGCGAATTGAAAGGCCATAAGTGCTGGAATAAAGTACTTATAACGAAAATTGTCTGAAATAAAACAATTGGAAAGAACAGCTTTGTAAAAAAACAACAACATTGGCTAAAAGAGGGGTATTGCGAAATGTTGCATAATATACTGCGATACGCATAGAAGCACTAATCATACAGTACCACGTGCAAAGCATCGCTTGTGAAAACATCTAATAAATAGCATTATAAGTATGAGTCAGTTGTTTGGATATGTCAACAAGATGACACTCACAAGAAATCAATGTGGTGAATGGATAAAATTGTTTAATCTTAATGGAAAATATGATAACCAAGCAGTAAGAGTTTATCTGTGAAATAATAAGCAAACACTAGGACCTTGCTTCGTAAAAATACACGTGATATAGTAAGACAGGAGTAAGAAATGAAATATACATGAGATAGACCACGATCCAGAAGACCTCTATTCCTGTCGAAGATGTAAGTTGCGATGGAAGTGCATAGTATGAATACGGAATGTCCAACGCATATTGCAAAATATGTTACCTACATTGTGGGTGAAACAAGCACCCCAGTCTTCATATTTCTACACTCTGTTCTGTGGATATTTCCTTAAAGAATCCAGTGAGCTCAGAAGTGCCACCAACAGACAAAAACCATTCAAATGCTAATTACAAAGCAATAATATTTAAGCTTTAAAATTCCTTGAAAATATGATTTGGTGTGAATGACGAATGGGTGAATGACGACTTGATTAATAAGATGAGAAAAGGGAATGTATATAGGTTTATGACTCAAAAACCAAATCTAAATCTTGAATAATTACCAGGAAACGACAAGTGTGTATATATATATATATTAAAGTGTGTTTATGAGTGTGTGTGTATTTTAAAACTTATATGTAATTAAACACATATTCATATACATATATATATATACACAAAAATAGTAACCTATTCGATAAAATGATGCATGAGAAGAAGTTTATATACAATATTTATTTAAATGTAATTATGCATATTCCTCTGTTTTTTTAAATCGAAATATTAATATATCTCAATGGAAGAAAAATACTTGAAAATTCTTCCTCGTTTTTATAAAAGAATTTCCTCGTTTTTAGTTTAAAAATACTTTCGTTTTAATATAAATTATTAAAACAAAATTTTGGTCTAAATAATTTTAAACAAATTTCATGTTATTTATGGTATAAACTTAGAGAATTCTAAATGCACTTTTAGTAATACTATTTAGGTTAGATATAAGACTGATTAATAAAAATGGAATAGTACTGTGTGAGCTGTATCATATATATATTCTTTTAGGAATGCGTGATGTGATACGGTGGACCATGAGGCATACCCATCCCGTTTAATGTCCTGCGACTTCTCACTCCACAGTTCCTGTAAATGTTCATTTAACTTGACCAAACTCGAAGGTATTTAAAATTGGCGTCCTGAATAATCCCAGA
Organism: Nephila pilipes; assembly: GCA_019974015.1. Lineage (NCBI taxonomy): Eukaryota > Metazoa > Arthropoda > Arachnida > Araneae > Nephilidae > Nephila > Nephila pilipes. The sequence goes on along the minus strand of BMAW01057478.1, from coordinate 20,637 downwards.
TATATTTGATTGGTGATTAATCTGGGGATTGATCAGGCCAGTAGAGGATGGATTGTAGTTCAGACAGTCCTGTGAAATTCTTACTGTGTATGGGCAAGCAACGTGTTGTTGAAAAATGGCTCCTGGAAGCTCTGCTTTGAGTGGCAGCACATGTGGCTGCGGCTACTTTCAAAGTTCACAATTAACATTACGTATTTCCCCATAATTCTGATTCCAAATTGAAAGGTTAAGAAATATTGCATTAGAAAGGATTGGACATTCATGCCAAAAATAATGATAATTTATTTAAAATCATTTAAATAAACAAATAAAAATGAGGGACAGACAAAAAAGAGAACAATAAGCACAAAATGTGGTTTCTCTCTCGTTCCCTTTAGATTACTTTGCTTTCAGTACTACCTTAAATACTGGTAGCAAAAGGATTATATTTCACTTCAGCTTCACCTCCTTTGTATATGCTTTCCTTTCCAGAATAGGCGGCTCGTATTCATAGGGACATAACAGCAGTAAGCTGGGGGTTATCAGCAATCGCCACATGGCAGAAGAATATCACGAACTTACCACTGACTAAGTGTAGATGAGGTAGTAGTGGATCAATATTAGGGCTGACTGTGTGTCTTATGCGATAGCACTTCATACTATGATACTAGTTGTGTAAGCGATGTGCAAAGGTACAGCGAAATCAGGATTGAGACATTCATCACACAAATACACGATTGTCATTCCTGACCAAATTCAATCTGGATTTGTCTCTAAAGTGGACTTTATTTCATTCGGGTTACAGACCAATCCTTTCGAGTGGAACATCTCTCCAAATAGAGGCGTCGTTAAATGGGTGTAAATGGTTGTAATATGCGGGGCTATAGCAGCTGTCCTTCAGCCAGGAGCCTTGAAATACTATGGACTGACACAGAGGCCAAAAGTGGAGGTGCTGCCTTTATGTGGATGGTAAACGATGAGATAGCTGGTGCCTTCCATGGGTGTCCTATGATATAATGGTATTCTTGACTATTGGTCTGTCGAGGGAGTCCTTAATCTGGTCTCCGAGTAACAGACCTCTATCTTTTCCTCTGGTTCCAAAATGTCCTCACAGTATTGTCAAAACAGCCTAAGAGACTGGCGTCTCGCCGTGTTGACCACTCGGTGACCATCATCCTTATAATAATTCTTCACTTTTCGTATTCTGAAAGCTCCTCATACTGTCCTGTTGACAGCGTAATGATACCTTTAGTTAAAAGCATCCGTCTGCAAGGGATTAAATACATTTCTAATCACGTACATATTTGCCTGACACGTGCCTTCATTCCAAATATCAAAACAATCCCACTTTTACTTCTTGTGGCGCAAATTCTCATATCAATATATATATATATA
>BMAW01057478.1:0-18863 GCA_019974015.1 Nephila pilipes | reverse complement strand
TTTCACTTCAGCTTCACCTCCTTTGTATATGCTTGCCTTTCCAGAATAGGCGGCTCGTACTCATAGGGACATAACAGCAGTAGGCTGGTGGTCATCCGCAATCGCCATATGGCAGAAGAATATCACGAACGTAATACTGGACTAAGTATAGATGAGGCAGTAGTGGATCAATATTGGGGTTGACTGTGTGTCTTATGCGATAGCACTTCATACTATGATACTAGTTGTGGAAGCGATGTGCAAAGGTACAGCGAAATCAAGATTGAGACATTCATCACACAAATACACGATTGTCATTCCTGACAAAATTGAATTTGGATTTGTCTCTAAAGTGGATTTGATTTCATTCGGGTTACAGACGAATCATTTCGAGCGGAACATCACTCCAAATAGAGGCGTCGTTAAATGGTTGTAATATGCGGGGCTATAGCAGCTGTCCTTCAGCCAGGAGCCTTGAAATACTATGGACTGACACAGAGGTCAAAAGTGGAGGTGCTGCCTTTATGTGGATGGTAAAGTTGGTGCTTTGCATGGGTGTCCTATGATATGATGGTATTCTTGACTATTGGTCTGTCGAGGGAGTCCTTAATCTGGTCTCCGAGAAACAGACCTCTCTCTTTTCCACTGGTTCCAAAATGTCCTCACAGTATAGTCAAAACAGCCTAAGAGACTGGCGTCTCACCGTATTGACCACTCGGTGACTATCATCCTTATAATAATTCTTCACTTTTCGTATTCTGAAAGCTCCTCATACTGTCCTGTTGGCGGCGTAATGATACCTTTAGTTAAAAGCATCCGGCTGCAAAGGATTAAATACATTTCTAATCACGTACATATTTGCCTGACACGTGCCTTCATTCCAAATATCAAAACAATCCCACTTTTACTTCTTGTTGCGCAAATTCTCATATCAATATATATATATATAAATTTGCTGCCTAAATATTGCATTTGATTTCATAAAGCTATATATATATATATATTCATAAGTAAGCTAAGCAAAGTTATAATTAGAACATGAATGTAAAAGACAAATTTGGAATTTGTAACAAGTGTTCAATATATCTTTATTTTGTTACACGTATTTGGTCAGTTTAAATTGTAAATTCCTGACCAAACGATGTAAAATTACAGTGTAAACAATCATTTGATTAAGTTCACAGAAATTTAAGGGTATTGGTAGTGCATAAACTTCATTTTTACAAACTACGTAAAAAAGTCGCAAATCTCATGAGGCCTTATCATATGACTCAAGGAGCAAGCTTCATATATATATATATATAAATATATAACTTTTAATATAATTTATAGTATTTTTTATTAAATATTGTATGAAAATCTGTTTTATTCTTTAATAACTTGAGAACAAGATATATTAGGTTAAAACTAATTTTAAGAAAGGAAACATTTGTTATAACTAATATATAAAGCAAAAGTTTTTTTTTAATTATAAATGAACTTTTTTTTATTAATTCCAAATTCTTTCAAGTTTTTTTACAAATTAATGGTTTATTTTCCTTTTTTTCATCACAATGATGATTTAACTGGACAATTAACACTCTCGCACGAATACTCATATTAACTCCCAAACGGAAAATATCAGCAAAAGGATTTTTAATTAAACTTTGAATTCTACAGAATATGTTGGGTATCTGTACTCAAACTGATGAAACAATAAACTTTCTTATGAAAAGTTTTAATTATAAATCTTCTGGCAGCATAATAATCCTTCTAAGACTTTATATCCAGTACAAAATTTAGAAATGAATAATTTAATTATTATGAAAGTATTTAATGGTTAATATAATAAAATAAATGAAATTGAACATGAAATTTATTATTATAAAAGAAGGAATATATATATATTTATATAGATTATATTTAGGAAAAATTAAAAACAGTTATTTAAAATGCACTGGAAAATAAATTAATTTTTTTCTGTGCGTTTGACATTCCTTACGTTTCATTTTTTTAAATATTGTAATTATTTTATAAACATTTTTAAATATTGTTAAAATATAATACAAAATAAATTTATGAACTTATTATTTTAGTTTATTTCTTGTTTACAGAAAATTAAATATTGAATAATTAATATAAACACAAAAGAAAAAACTCCTTTTTTAGTTTTATTTTTCTTATAGACTGTATAAACGTCTGGATTCGGTAACTTAACCATCTTACTAAAAGGACAATATCTTTATTTATACAATTTCAAGCATAATTTCCCTTAAATTCTTTGTTTTAGATTTACCGGAACAATTTGCCCAAATATTATGTTTTTGTTCTTATATTACGATATGTCAATACGTTTCTATGTACACACTTTTTTTTATCTGATCTTATTTTTTTACTTATTGAGATAAAAAAAAAATTTCCGAATCTCTCCCTTCTTCGATAAATGATATCCAAACAAAACTGATTTTTATAAGTGAAAAAAAATTAAGATATTGAACGAAAAAAAAATGATTATGTAAAATTCCTAAGTAATCTCGAGTGCAAAAATAAAAATCACCAAGCACATTTAGGACATTTAACATGTTTACGTAAATCGATTAAGTAAAAAAAAAGTAAAATTAAAAAAAAAGTATTCTTAATGAAAATAGTTTTGCGACTTTGTAAAAGAGTAAGTTGAATAAAGTTGTTTTTTAATTTCCATACATGGCATCTGGAGTTAGCGTAAAGCTTAAGATTAGTTTTGTTGTTGAATAGGTGACAATCGACTATTTATTTCAGTTTATTTCTTCCGCATTGGAACATTATATATTAATGATCATAAAATAAGTTTTTGATACTTATAAATAAAAAAACAAACAATCTTGAGGAAAGAAAGAAATTAACATATTATTGCTTTTTCAACAATAGCTTAATTGTATTTGGTATTGAAATAAATATTTTTACTATTTGTTTTTTTATTAGCATAAAGAAATAAATTTCTGATACCAATAACAAATTAACAAAAAAATTAATATATTTTCTTATAATCTGCAATAAAATGCATTCCTTGAAAATGTAAAGAAAACATTCTTTTGCAGTTATTTACTTTACGTTTATAAGTGCTAGATTTGATATAAATTTAATATTTGCTTATAAATGCTACATTGTATAATCTTTTAATTATATCTGTATCATTTTGTTTAAATGGTTACAATTATTTAAAAATATTATTGTAATTTAAATAACTAGAGATTATTTCTAGAAAGTTTTCCATAAATATAGTTTAAAAATAATTATACTAGGATAAATCAATGAAAACGAATTAACTTAAGAAATCCTACAACATCTTTTAATTTTAGATAAAATTTTCAGTGTGTTATTTATTAATAACTCACTTATAAGAATTCTGTCGACTGAGCCCAAAATTTTGAATCTCTTTCAAGTGACGAAATGTTACCTTAGCTAGCAACCTTCGACATTACCCGAATAGGAATATTTAGAGCGTCGACTAGATTTATGGTGCATCTGTCCCAATACATCATCAGCTTTAATACAACATTTTATAAGCAGTGAGTTTGTGACCATGACCACTGGGATTCAACAGCCAGATTAAAATTTGAAGTATTTCTAAATGTTCAAGTTCACTTCTAATTTTATGTTGTTTCATGTACCAATTAGAAACTGTTTCAGACTAAATTACATTAAATATTTTAGTTTTTTACTAAGAAATATATCAAGTAAGTTTTTTTGATACAAATGCATAACATATTGACTTGGTGCAATGTGTCTCACAATTTGAACACTTTGAAATTTTTTGATAAACCTCTTTTATTCATCTATTCCATCTTATTGCTTAGAGCTGATTTTGGTGCCAGAAATAATAAATCGTTTTTTACAGAGTTTATTTTCATTTAAATGATTTTAAATTACCGGAGAAAAATTCCGAGAGAGCATATTGTATCGTCTGGGGGCTACAGCTGCCGATCGCTAATAACACTAAAAGACCTTATGGAAAGCTAGAAGATAGAAAAAAAATATAATTAATTTCTTTAGATAAAAGTATATCACGAGGATTTTACATATGAGTAGTAGCTAGCTCCAGCCACAAAAACCACTTGATAACACGGATTCTCAACATACCGTGTTTAGTCATCTAATTATTCTCCGTTCAATAAAAAAAAATATTACTTTTATGTCATGTTTATTTCTACGTCACAGCTATGTGAAAAGTAAGGGGTGTACTTCAACTCTTGTGGTGTCTTTCGGTGTTACCTCCATGTAAACCAACTAAAAGGTGTGGGGGAACAAGTGTGCAGAAGTGAAGTCTTTATGATTTTAAGTAAACATCATCAGACCTAACTTCCTCCTTTTGACGAATATTCCTATTATTTCAATTGCCACATCCTCAGCTGTTTACTTTGCTCAATTTAACTTCATTACATAATATATTGATAAATTATTGTTATTACGTTGAAGTTGCTCGGCTTATAATTTTGTCTTAGATATAGTCACTTGTATAATATCATAACCTCACATAAACTTTTGTCAAGTGATATTAAACAACTTAATGAAAGTATTTTCCAATAATTGGTTAACTCTGGATAGATTGGTGGTTATAAATTAAAAAGAAATGTGTGAATGTGTGGAAAGAAAAATGCTGTTCAATTTTAACTTCAAATCTTTCGTTAGAGTTAAGGAAATAAAAATCATATTCTACTAAAAAAAATTAACGATATTTATTTTTATTATTTTCTTCTTATTTAATTCTACTAAAATATAAATGTCATATATTTTTTTATTCTTTTTTTAAAAATTTTACTCAGTCAAGAAAAGTTGTGAGTAATTAAATTTAAAAAAAGTTGATGTCCACTAATGAATTATTGATAAAATATTTTTTGTAATAATTATATGAATGTTTTCAACACAAAACTCGAATTTAATTCTGTTTAAAGTGGAGTTATTCCAAAAAAATACGATCTCTTGAAATATATATCATATAATTCAGAATCTAAACGGTTTTAAAATCATAATATGGTTGAATTTCCTTTTCTTATTCAGAAAATAAAGTGTTAATTGATATTTTCTTATTTTCTATACGAATTCATGGTATGATTATACTTTATAAAAATGTTGCATGAAGGTTTTTTTTTAATTCAGAAAAGCATATATTTTTCTTTTTACTACCATGGGGTGTAAATAACCGTATAAAATTAATATTTCTTAATTTTGTCGTTTCATTACAATATGCATTAAATAACATTACTTTCAATTAGTTATCTAAAAAGTAAATTAATTATTCGAGCACATTTTACGAGCATTTAACTATTTTCTATGAGTGCATTTGTATTTTATGAACAAGATTACTTGAAGTACTTAATTATTTATAATTTTTAAGAGCGAACATATTCTTTTTCTTAAGCTATTACAATTGTAGAAATATTACACAAACTTGTATAAGTAGAAAGTAATATATTGATGTTCAATAGTTAATCATAACGTAATTACGTGAATAATAAAGCAATCGTAAGTCGAAATGATTAAAAATCAATGTGTTAGTACAAAGCATTTATAAAATAATAAAATATTGCGAAAGAACAATACTGATAAATTTTGTTATCCAAAAAATAAACAGTTTGAAAGAAAACTGGACATAAAAGGAGTTCACAGATTAGTGCAAAACAAATGAAATAAAAAAAAACCGATGATGCAGTTTAATGATTTGTGTGGTCACCACTGACAGGTAGGCACATCACACAATGATTTCTAGTACTTACTATGTCATTATAGATATCTAATGCTTGTCATGGTTCCAAGCAAAATGAGTTTGGTAACAAATCTTTTCTGAAACATATTCCACACATGCTAGATAATATTTAATTCAGGCGAATGAATAGACCAAGAATGTGTCGGATATTTACCGTTTCAAAGAATTTGTCGATCATACTCTGCAGGGTTACAAGGCTCGTTAACAATCATAGATACCTAGTCAATACCTAGTTACCTTAAAATGGGTTAACATGTGGCTCAAGAATGTCATCTCTATATTGTGGAACAGTCATGGACCCATATAAAATACTTGGAGATGTGTTTCTAGTCATGTAACACATCGATCAATAACTCCCGAGTCTAACATTGAAAACAACATTTTTTTTTGCAATTTTTTTTTTATTCATCAACATAACACCTTTTGTTAATCACCTTTTAGGGTGATACAATCGTTTCAACGCTTTTCCAAATCTTTTTTTTTTTCAATAAATAATGTTTTTTTTTTTTTCGCAAGAAATCTTTTTTGTTGCGAGTAAATAGCGATAAACAGCTTTCTGAATCATCGACTCGTTGCTGTTTTTGTTCCATCGAAAGCAATCGCGGCACCTACTTGGAAAAAACCTTTTTCACTTCACTTCAAAAAACCTTTTTCCTGGTCCGACTTAAAATTTTGACACGTTTCAAGCAAATGTTAGTACTCTAGAAAGACCTGGTTACTGGTTTACTACGAGCGCCATCTCTGGGTTAGTCTCGGGAGTTATTGATCGATGTGTTAAGATAGTCTCCTGTACCATTACACCTCTTCAAGGAAAACAATGTTTATCATGATATTTTCCTGTTTAAAAAAATTTTTGACGTTGTTGTCATACCATTAGAATCATTGTTAAGATTAAAAGGATATTCATAACTAAAAATCACATTGGTCTACTACCAAAAACTTTTCTTTAAACAAGCGCTTCATGCATAGATGTGGGAGCAGTGTAAACTGATGCCAATTAGGCATAAATACCAAAATAATGTGTTTCCTATCAACTTTTTGTCTAGAACTTAGTAAAATTGTGGTGACTGTGATCGTTGAACCTAGTTTTCTTTTATAAATGTCCCTCTAACGTCTTGAACTTATTACAGTTTTTACGAATGTTTGTGAACCTTGGGGTGAGCTGGTACTGCTAATTGGTTTGTACACTGAGGCATAGACATAATTTCACACACTACGACTGGTAATCGTCCGGATTCGAAAATTCTGAGGATTCTTCTGCTAAAATATCTAGCTGTAGTCTTTGTGCCGTTATTCGTTTTCTTTATACGTCTGCAAAGTTCCTTTATATATGAAGTTCATGAAACGTGTCTGAACCACTTTTAACGAGTTAAACGAATTTTACATATTTTGACATTCGTAAGTGTTTTCAATACCTGAAATATTTTTTTTATAAAAACGAAGTTTAACCTTCAACAGATGATTCTCCATAACTGAATTAGTGTAGATATATCAATATTACTCATGTGTTATTTTTAGGAATTCGATCAATGTTTGGGTATCAGTTTATAGAAAGCACTCCGATAAAATTTTCTATTTGTTAGATATCAACAAATAAATGAAATTTTCAGAATCATACAATAATTTCAAAACTTGTGTTAAGAAAGTTTAATTTTGTTGAAGTTTATAGAAGACGTTTTTAAAATGTATAAATTATCTAATCATAACACAAGGATCTAACTACCCTTTACTGGTATTTGGAAATCTATTTTTATTTGAATTTCAGTAAATTAACTTTTTACCTGTTATAACTTCATAATAATTTATTCAATTATGTTATTTAATGGAACGTATCCACTCTAAGTAAATGCATATCGTATTTTAAGGTTATATCTCATAATGGATCTTTTATTGAATCCTTTAAATGCCATTATAGTTTATATTCAATCCCATAAATATATTTATTTATTTTATACTGAAACAACTTGTAAGCCTTACACTCCGATTTAAAGTATTCTGAATAATTTTATAAAACTTTATTATAAAGTACTAAAAAAATAAATGTTATAAGATGTACTGCACTTAATTCAAAGCATTAAAGATATAGTAAAGGTAATTTTCGTTTTTATATAAAACACTAATTCTTTCTCTCTCTCAAAAGACGTTTCTATGCTATAGTAAAAGTAAAAGGCAGGAAAAAATACTGCATGGCATAAATTGTTCTCCCAAGAGACCAATTTCTTTGCTTTATCTTTTTTTTCCCAACCATAGCGTGAAATTTGTCACTTATGTAATTATAACAGTCAGGCACTTAACGTGAGTGCGTAATTTAGTTGAGTAAAATGTACTTCCCTCTGCGAATAATCAGCTGCTTGTTCGTTAAATTTTAAAAGCTTTATGCCACTTTAATGGATGAAAAAAACTATGCTTTTCAAAAATATTTTATTTATTTATTTACTATTTCTTTTAGAGTTTTATTAAAAAACCCAGTTAAACTCAAACTTTGAATAAAACGCAAATATTTTCATTTGGAAGGAATTAAAGGAAGAATAAATCTGGTGTGCAAGGAAATATAAAATGGAAATTTTCGCTTTTTTAATTCATTTCAGAATTATTTCATTGAAATATTTTAGATTTATTTCTCCAAATACGTGTCATATAATTTCATTTTAAATCACTAATGTAAAATAAAAATGTTATGACAGCTCATTGGAAAATTAATTGACGTCAAAAAATCCCGTTTTTCAGTGAATCAAACTGTTTATAAACGAAATTAGGATAAGTTAATGTGAAATAGCTTTAAATGTTCTCTTTTGATATTAGATACTGTGAAATAATTTCTCAGATAAAGCTGTAACATAATATTTAATTTTTATATATGTGATCTTTAAACACTTTATGCATGAATTAATATTTAAGGTCAAGTATTTATTTATAAATAATTAAATTAAACAAATCCTCTTCTTTATTTTTCTTAAGTAATCATCACAAATTTAATGTTCCCTATAAAACTCGGAATTGTACTTCAGTTGAAGACAAGAAATTCCCTTTATCAATAAAAAAATCTTTGATGAGTAATAAAAATTGATATAACTAATTAAAACGAAGCAAAGTACAATTACTCACTTATAATTATGTATACATCATTATTATCATGGTTCACAATTACTACACTAAAGAATAACCACATTAATTATATCTAAACTAATTTCATTAACATTTAAATGAAAATCACAAGAAAGCAAAACGAAACTTAAATGGGTAATGAAATATGCGAGAAAGTGGGTTTACATGATGATACTTATGTATTTATCTAAAATCGTTTAATAGTTTGTGTATACGATTAATGAAAGCAAATTCTTCCAGGTCCCATAAAGACTAAGACATGGATTCGATGTTACATATTTTACAATATATATATCTATATATGCATATATTTACTTCTCTGGAAAGGAGAAAGACTATCTTACATATTTAATATCAAAATTTTATATTATTTTTCACATTATGCAATTAAATATACACACATAGACACTCACGCATACACACACAATGTGTTTATATATATATATATATATATATATATATGTGTGTGTGTGTGTGTGTGTGTGTGATTATTATATTATGATTTTTATATTTTTGGTATATTTTATATAAAAAATATTAATCATTTTATCTGCTACTTTTCCTGACATTATGCGATAAGTGATGTCCTCATCATTATCCTATAAGTTTGAATACCTCTGACAGACGGTTTCATGCTTCAGCAGTTACTCCCACAATGACCATTTCAGAGATTATCCTTGATACCACAGTAACTTTTCCAGATATTGCAATGATGCAACAAAAAGCAGTATGGAACCGCGCGTAATGGAATCGGGTCCTTTACTGTGATACTGTTTTAGCCTCATACCCGTGTGTTAAGGCCACGCAGGAAGTTCTAAGATTTACAATTTGCTGTTTATAGTAACACATCCAGACAATAGGGTGTTATGGTATGGGATGTAACTTTGTACGATACCCTGCTTTTCATCAGAGCTACTTTGATCATTTTAAAGTATGTTATCATAGTCCTTTTCGATTAGTGGTCATTCCATTTGTAATTGCTTATCTGAATCTTCTATTTTACAAGAGAAAGCTGGTGTTCATATCGCTGCTATGTCAAAAGTTTGCCTCTCTGCCATATACATCATACTGTGGCCATTTGCATCGCCAGTCCCTCATCCAATGAAAACTCAAAGGATATTATTAGACGTGCTGTTAAGAATCACCACTACCTCAAAAGTCTTAAGATCTACATACTCAAGTTCAATCTGCATGAGATTAGTTGAGTAAAGACCATATGAAGAGTTTACGACTTCATGGCACAATTTGTTTTATAACTCATAAATCATAATAAAGGCTCAACATCCTATTGCAAGTTATAATAATTTTGTATTTTGAATAATACATTTCATTATACCTACAACCAGTATCTAATTTTTGTTTTTGAAGAGAATTAGCAGTTTAAAATATCAATTTAATATCAATATTCTTTCAGAGCACAACTACTTATTGACAATGATTGTATAATTTGGCTCTAAAAATTCAGCAAAATATTTCATTATTTATCACTCATGATTCTGTAAGAAAAAGATTATAAATAACATTTCGAGTACTAGGAGTTAAATAAGTGTAACGTTTATAAGACTGCATTTCGCAGTTGTGGAACTCGGGTTTGAACACAGGGGCACATTCACCCCTATTCGATTTTCCCTTCCCGTCATAGTTTCACGCATGTTCATTATAACATTTCTAAGCAAGATATACTAACCGAATTTATAATAATTATTTTACTATTTTATTTCGATGCTGCTTGTTATGTTCAAATGCAGAACCAAGCTGTCTATCATATTTTAGATTTTTAGTTCTCATTTTGAAATTTATTATTTGATTACTAATTGCTTCATTTTTAAATTAAGGTCTAAGTAAGCCTGAATAACAAAAGAAATATACACCTTTAAGTCTTTTAAGCTTTTTAAAGAAAAACATCTGCGTCACTACTCGTTGATCACTTACCACCCACCCCAGTAGTTGAAACCACTTACTTACTATTGAGTGGTTTCAACTACTGGCTATTTGATACAGAATTTTCTGAGAATTTGGAAATTCAAAACATTGTTAGCTGTATGTATATTTTTAAGTGGACAATCATCTTTCATTTGTTCGAATGGTCCACGCAATTGAACAAGCTGTTCATAGATTTGTTTGTGAATCTAAACTTTCTTCTGAGTTTCTCTAGCAAACATGAAACAGTTTTTATGAAATGAAACAATTAACACACATTCATGAATACACATTACACATATGCGAAGTTTGTACAATCACTGCAGTTCAAAATATTTAATCGAATATTGAACCAGGAATAAATAACCTACATTCACTCTATTACTCTAATAGAAACAAACATTGGCTAATATATACATTCCTAAGAATGTTCTACTCCCCTGCGTGTGCTACTTTTATTTAGAAGTATATGGCAATATCACTAAATTTGGTGATTATATTTATCATTTGTTCTTTCGCCAATGTTACTCCTACCAGTACAGTATTATTTTCTTGTGAATTATACCCTTTGCAAAACTATCTATTCCGACATAATAGTATTTTTGCAGCTATAACAACAAACCCAATATTTCTGCCTAACAATATACTGTTTGAAAAGTTTATAAAATTGAATTTTTTTATAAATATACATTTGTTAAAAATCCATGGTTTTAAATTTAAAGCTTCTGGATGAAGCACAAGAGATAATTGAGTGCATTAAACCTTTAAAAAAATGACTGAAAATACTTGATGGAATTGTATCAGTTTTGAAGATAAAAAGCGATACAATTGAAGAACTAAACCTCTCCAAATAAAGCGTAATAAGACATATCAATTGTTATGGCAGTCAGGAGGTATTGTTGGACTTTTGGAATTACAGTTTTTGATCCCATGGATGGGGAGGCCATTTGGTTAAACTTGGAGTGTCAGTGACATTTCGAGCTTTCCACCCTTGGTTCCGAAGGATAGCTGACCGATTTCGTTTTGCTGCGTTCTAATCAACTAGTATGAAATAGACGTTCCTCTTGGATTAGTAATTAATATGTTTTAACTTCTTTCATAGTTGTTGTTGAAGAGAATCGCTGCACATTTCCCCCTTTGTGTATTTTTGACGCTGGGCAGCGGCGGTTCGAACCCTTGAACACTGGATTCGAAGCTGGAAGTTGTCAGTTCTCTTTTTGCTGCGCCTTTATCAATCAGACCAAAAGATGTGTCCAGATTGGGTTAGTTATTAAGAAGTTTTAACTTCCGGCTTTACTATTGAAGAAAGTCGCTCCTCCAGAAGCATCGGGCTTTTACTTAAGAAACATTCTGACTGATATTTGTAGAAAAACCCGCTTTTCCGGCCATTACTTCAATTGATACACATTCATTTCTAGTTTTGCATAGATAAATATCCATTTGACTTCATCAGCTGTCTCTAGTTGTGTGGTAAGTCCTCAGATACTCAAGGCATTTATTTTGAGTTAGTAGCATATGCAAGAAGTAAATTGCCATCTAGAGTTCAAGTTCTGGGTCACGAATTCGGTGACTGATATTTTTCGACACTGTGTATGAGGAAAAATTTGTTCAGCCTTGTGGATTGCCAGTGGCATTTCAAACACTCTACCACTGGTTGCGAAGAAAGAAGTTGACCGGTCGCTTTTTGCTGCGCCTTTTTCACCCTAAAGAAAAGATCTAAAGAGTTGATCCATTCTCAATAGTTATTAAGGCTTTTGAACTTCTGTTTTTGTGGTGAAAAAATTCACTGCAGGAGAAATAGTTCAATGATATTGGATGTGGCAGCAGTGTTTCGATATCCTAACCCATTATGTGCGAAGAAAAGTTGAGCGGTGCTATTTTTCTGCACCTTTATCAACCAGACCAAAAGAGATGTTTCTCTCAAACTATTTATCAAGGTCCTTTAACTTCGTGCATTATTGTAGACGGCAGCCGCTGTATATTCACACTAGGATTGAGAGAAGAGATACTGGTAAATAATTTTTTTGTTAAGTATTTATGCAACAAATGATGCTAATACAAGTGAGGAGAATAAGAATATATGTAGTAGTAAATTAAATCTAAATTACATTTAAAATTCTAAACCTCATGTGACATATAAATGAAATTAATATAAATATGATTAAGTGCCTACTACATACTTAATTCATCCCCAACATAAAAAAAAAACAAGAAAACATATTGTTCACTAGTGGAACTTTCTAATAAATTATTTCAAAAAAATATTTGTAATAGAAAAAATGTCTCATAATTTAGAGATTTATTTATGAACACCTCCCATGTATGGATGGTTTTATTTAATATCAAAGTTTAAGAGCAATTTTTATTATATTTGACGCACTTATTTTCGATACTGTGAAGATGTGTTAAATAAGCACTATTAAATACTTTTGTTTTCTTGGAAATTAATAAGCTAATTTACACTTAGGAGAAAATAATTATCTTAAAATTTACTTTTATAAATTTTATAAGTTATGTTAAATTTAACTTTAATCCTTCCATATTATTTTTATGAACAGTCAAATGATTACGTTTGTGTTTATCATACCTTTAAATGTTCTGGAGTCAAAGAAATTTCATTTTGCCTTATTAATTGTGATCAAATCATATTCAAAAATTCTAAAATAAGCAAAAATATTTATATTTAAACTTGAAAAATATTTACATTTTAGGAAAATGATCTAATATTGAATACAGTGATATTTTTGCTCCACAATGATAATTAGGCTATTTAATGACATAAATCATTGTTGTGAAATAAGCTAATTTCTTGCAGTTATAATTCTACTTTTAAATAAATTTAAAAAAAGTTAGAAACACAGCTAAGACAATAATAGAATTATTTTTGCATACCTAAAAATCATTATAAAATCATTCATTTTTAATATGCTTAAATATATGCAAAATCATTTCTTTAAAAATAAGAATGAAGTACATTCAATACCATATGAAGGAATTATAACAATATTTCTTGTGTTAGAACTATGCTCAATGTAATAATTATGCTAAATTCGGTTTTGTGCAATTAATTTTCTATTCAGTTAAATGTTTTTATTCCTCAAATTCTATCTAAATAATTTAATATATTTTAAGTCTTTTTAAATTCTTAATTTTTAAGTTTATGTTAAAATTATTTTTAGATATATTATTCACTCAGAATGTGATGTGACATTAAAATTATTATAAATAAATTAATTTAACATAA
Source organism: Nephila pilipes (assembly GCA_019974015.1). Taxonomy (NCBI): domain Eukaryota; kingdom Metazoa; phylum Arthropoda; class Arachnida; order Araneae; family Nephilidae; genus Nephila; species Nephila pilipes. Next base: position 4,893 of record BMAW01057478.1, on the reverse strand, counting down.
TTGATTTAAATTTAATAAAATCCGAGTAATTGTGTACTTATATACTCCTTACAAAATAAACGTATATACTCCTTATAAAATAAATGTATTAATCACATTTATATTTACTGAACTTGTAATGCTGTTCACGCATTTCACGAATTTCTTCTTAACACTGAATACTATCAAAACTGTTCATCCATATATTACATGCGATGCAATAGTTGGATGATTATAATATATACATAGTCTGTGAAAAACAAAATACTTCAAAAATAAATATTTATACATGTAACTAGCTGGTATACTCGTTCTTTACGTGGAAAAATTGAAAAATGAATTAATCTGATTTGAAGTATAAAACTTTTTTAATGACGCTGAACTTTTAAATATAATTTTAAGCAAGTCAGAAATTAGTTTCCAGCTGAAAATTATTTAATTCCCGAAGTAGCTAATAATAATACATAAATTAAAACCCAATGAGGAATGAGCTTCAGCTCACTTATTAAACTTCTTATTGTTAAAGCAAATTTAATTTTCCAAACAAAATTAGTTATTAAAATAGCAATTGTTATTTTTAATGAAGCTGCACCTAATTATAAATTGTTACAATACGCATAAATTAAAATTCATTACCACTGAAAGTTAAAATTAATCTATTTGCTTGGATGATTCTAGAAGAGTAATAAATGAATTACCGATCAAAAATTATTTTTATGAGTAATATATAATGCTTAAAAACACACAATATATGGATCATTAATAATCAGAACCGAAACTTCCTTATATTGAATTGAAAGAAATATTATTGAATATGAAAGTAGCAAAGTTCTGTCAATAAAATATTGGAATTTATTTTATTTGAAATTAAATACATTTTTATTTTGATATTTTACCGACTAATTTAAAGCAGTTGGATCATGGTGTTGAGCTATATTTTTTTAAAATATTGTATTTTATTTGCAGAATAAATATTTATATTATACTCATTCAAAATTCTATGTGATTGTTGGAGCCAGATTAAGTTTTTATATCAAGCCATGATCAGAAATTGTATGTAAAATGTATTGTTATGAAATTTGTATTTCTTAGATAATATATATATATCTATATACTGTGTGGATGATTTGTAAACTTAACAATCCAGATGGATGAAGAAAAATTCTTTTGAGAACCAACTTTTAAGTACACGGAGGAACAACGAAAATAGCATAAGAAGACAAATAGCTGCAATCGCGAAGCTTTGCAATGCAAACTCAATGATGTATAATATGAAAATTATCTAGATTAAGTGTAAATGCATGCTCATGACGAAACACACGGTAATTTCACTTCAATCCGAAAGGGGGTTATTTATAACCTGGCACATAGTAGAGTAACGTAAGTACATAAACGTAACTATTACACTTTGACTTTAAGAAGACTTAAGTAAGCGAAGAATGCAAACAGACGTAAGAAAAGACATTTCGAACAGTTAATCGAGCTATATATGTGTTTGATTAGAAGAGGTATTGCTTTCTCAAGTGAATCTAAAACTTTTGTAAGCAAGAAACGTAGTGAAAGATAATCAAGTTATCTCTTTATAAAAAATAGCATTATTGAATAACCTATTTATTTTGAATATGATTAAGCAACAATTGCTTTCAATGTCAAAAAGTCAAGAAATTGAGTTTCGCAATAATATCTGGAAATACAAAAAATACGTTTGAAAATCCCAACAATCAACAATGTGTTTGGCGTTTAATCTTAACTCTGTCTACCTTCTCGACAACATATCATGGTCAAAACTTTTAGGTTTGAGTGGAGGGAGGCATTCTTTTATTCGAATCGCATTTTTTATTATAGAAATTGGGCGAAAATTTATTTATTTAGGACAATACATAGACTCAGCTATCTGAAATTTCATATTTGAGAGCTGATGACACAAGTAATTTGAAATTTGAATTTGTTGGATTTGTACCTTATTAATTATATATGTCTAATAAAGTATCACTTTTAAGGCAAAATAATTTCCTTTCATATTAAAATGGAAAAAAGCTTTAAATTAAAGATACCAAATTCAATCTAAATAATAAAAATGATACATTTCAGCAAAAGCAAAACTAAAGTTAAATGTGAATGATAATCTAATAATTAATTACGTGTTTTAAGTATTAATATATATAAAATATAATTCCTAATAAATCAATATAATTCCTACGCCTAAACATTTATCAGATAATAAATGTTGTAATATAATAATAGTTTATTAAAGTTCTGCTGAGTAGTTACTTTGATTTTACTGTTAATGAATCAGATCTTCTTAGATCATATCTTCCCCGGCTAAAAAAGTCGTAATAATAATAATTAATAATATATAACTAGAAGATGATAAAAAACTAATTATTATAATTTCATACTTAATCTGATGGTAATGAGGAATATAATTGTTTTTTTTTTTTTGTTGTTTTTTAGATGACAGCTGTGATACTAAGATATTCTACACATAAATTTCCTAATTATTGTTATTGCAGAACAAGTGATTTTAGCCCTCTTTTTAAAACGTTTTTCTGAATTTCACTTGGTGTGTGTGTGTGTGTCATCAAATTTTTGATCGTTAATTTAACCAACTTCCCATCAAGCTAGAAATCTGAAACCTTGGGAATCGTTCTCACTAGCCTAACAATACGATATTTGGACATTTGCGACAAGTTTTAGCTAGTATTTTCTTCAATAATGCAGTTTATCCCAACCACTTGGCGCGATTTCAAAAATTGGCATCAAACTTGGCGATTTTTTTGTTTGGCTGAACGTTAAGTCCGTAAAACGGACCAGGGTAGCCACATTTGGCAAAATACTGCCAAATAATTCTTGTCGCCAAGAGTGATTGGGTTAAACTGCATTCCAACCATTTAATTTACAGAATTAATTAATTAATTTTAGTTACTTTTAACGTTTTTATGTATTTCACTTGGTTCGTGTTTCTCTCTCTGTGTGTGTGTGTGTGTCATCAAATTTTCTATCGTTAAATTAACCAACTTCCCATCAAGCTAGAGTTCTGAAATTTCGGGAACCGTTCTTACTTGCCTAACAATGCAATATTTAGATATTTGTGACCAGTTTTAACTAATATTTCAATAATCTTTCTTAATAAATTTTGCCACTATATAAAAACGTTGTTTTTAAAAACGTTGGTTTTTATCTCGAATAATTTTCTATTACTTCAGATTATGCATTTAATACATATGTAACGTAAATACTTTCAATTCGCGAGCGTTTCAGATTAATTAAATGTACTGATAATTTTATTGACTCGAAAATGATCTCTTACAAAAAAAATTGCAAACAGGACATTTTATTTTCCAAGAAATGGTAATTCTTATCCAATCCAAACATTCAATTCTAAGATTGATAAGTATTTAATATTGAAGCAATTGATGCACAGTTTATTTTTCTATTTTGTTTTTGTGACGAAAGTCATAATCAACACTTGAAGATCACCCAATTTATGTCCCTTTGTCGCCTACTTCTCTTACCACATATGTTGAAAGTAAAGCGGATTTACCTCATTCTTTTTCGGTTTCTCAGTATCTTTACTTCAAATTACATAATAATTTGGTTTTATGAACTCGTCTAGTCTTCAATCTCTTTATCTTAATAATTTCGGATACTTTTAAAAGTTCTCCCTAATCAACCGGTTTTTTTTCTTTTTTAGTGTCTGCGTCGTCACCATGCTTTTCTATAATGATAATGTCGTGTTCCATTTCCTATTTCCCTTTAAACCTCCGCTAAGATATTTTTGGAACATTCTTACTTTTTTCTCCTAAATTTATTTTAATGGTATATTTTATTCCTTGTTTCATAACATATTACAGTTAGGTAGTAATCTACCTTACTCCTGCTCTTCATATTTGCTTATTTTTAAGTACTCAAGTAAATTTTGACTTGTTTCTTTCTCACTAATTTCTCCCATTTGGAATATATTTCTGTTATTGCAAATTTGAGCTCCGTAACATGTTCTGACCACAATATATAAAATGGTAAGAAAACTAGGTATTAATGTCTCTTATCAGCATGATCTGAAGTCATTTATAAAGATTAAATATAAATACCATAAGAATGATTCAAGAGTAAAACAACAATTTAAAGGGACTAGAGATATAAAGGACCCCAAGTTACGAGGTTCCATTGAATTAAGAATTATGTTTCCAATTTTATATTCATTAAATTAATCATTTTTTTATTGTGGAATTTTCACTTGAAATATACATCCTAATAACAGATTTATACACTCTAATATTTAATATTACTTTAATTAAATTCTCATTATTTGGTAGTAATGCTTTATGCTTACGGAATCCATATTTTAATACTTTCAATTCTTAAGCCAGAAGTTCAATCTCATGAATCTTCCAGGCTTTAAGAGGAACTTTAATCAAGCTCTTACTATTCTTGGCATAACGATATAGGTGAGATCTTAATGACCTTCTCATTCTGGTACTGAAGTTTTGCTAAAGTGTATATATTAGAGTTTTGGTTTGATGCTTCTGATAGGCTTATCTTGGACTGATCTCTCTCGCGACAATTCTAATGCTCTTAAATAAACCTTAAGGTGAATAATGACCAAGTGGTTTCTATCCAGTAGTCTTTAAAACTATTTCAGATTCGAAATTAACTTAAATTTTAACTTTACCAAATATGACAGATTTTCTAATACAAAATCTGGAAGGTTGGAAATGAAATTAATATATATATATATATATATATATATATATATATATATATATATATATATATATATATATATATATATATATATATATATATATATATATATATATATATATATATATATATATATTAAGCATAAGAGAGAGAGATGTCGGTTATTTAATATATTATTATACAATTTGATTTGACTAGGAATTTTGTATC
>BMAW01057460.1:0-20738 GCA_019974015.1 Nephila pilipes | reverse complement strand
TAAAACATCATTATCTTAACGAAAACGGCAGGATGACGTAACAACGAATTTTAGCCTCGTGTGTCATCGAAAAAAATTTGAGCAACAAATGAATTTAAAATTTTGTTTTAAATCAAAAGCAGCGGCCACCGTAACATAAGAACTGATTAAATTAGCGTGAGGTAGTGGTGCTAAGAATCATTTTTTGCTAGTATTTGAATAGTTTTCGAAGCTTAAAGCTGGAAGAGACTCGACCGAAAACGATAAAAGACGTTACATTTAATTTAATGCAATACATTTTTCCATTTAAATGATAAAAATGTTCAGTTTGTGCAAGCGTTGATGAGATCTAATAGCTAAATAATGATAGAAATTATTACACAGAAGCGAAACATTAATTTTTAATTTGTTTTCTTGATCATGATAAAGGATTTGAAAAGCGGGAACACTAGGCATTCTGTATGAATCACATCTTGACTCTTAAAACAAAATATGCTCCTAATTTTCATTTTCAAAAATTTGAGGGTCGAAGCCAATCAGGATATAACTTCTTGGCAGAACATTTTCATTGGAGATAACACTTGGTGTCTTGAGTATGATTCGATGACAAAATGCCAAAGTGCTGAGCGGACAAGTTAGAAAAACACAAGGCTGCTGAATGTTCGAGCTTTGAAATCAAAACCAAAATCAATGCTGATAACTTTTTTTTATCAATCGAGGAATCATTCTTCAAGAATATCGTTGTGAAGATTCCAATGTGGCTTTAGTATTCTACGAAAATGTTCTGGATGGCTTTGGAAACGAATGTGGTGGCTAAGGCAGGATACGCTGGACAGTGAAAATTTGTGCCTCTTGCACGGCAATGTATAATCTCACAAGTCCATACTTATTCAGAAGTTTTGGGCGACAAGGTTGAAAGCATCACCTCTTGCACTCGCCAATGCTATCCTTACCTCCATACTATTTTTTTTTGTTTTCCCAATTGTAAGGAAAGCATAAAGGTACGAGTTGATAGAGGAGATTAAAGCGATTGTGAATTAGGAACACGACAGTGAGTTATGGAATGGAGGAGTTCCAGAAATTGTTTAAGGATTTATACACTCGTTTGAGCGGTGTATTGAATTAGAAGGAGATTATGGTTAAGTTTAATGTCAAATGTAAGTATAACTTCTGCGTTAAATGGTCTGCGTGGGATCAGTCTACAAATTTTTAGTATATGTATATAGGCTTAGCATTAAAATATAAGTATTCATTTCAACATAAATACTTCTTTTTAAATGTATTAAATAATATCAGAGATGTTTTTTACTTACGTTATATTTTTTCTTTTTTATACACTCACAAAATTATTTTTTAAATTATTTTGATAACGTAAAAAAAATAGGAAAAAGAGCAGTCCCTTACATTTTGGTATTTTTAACATTTTGTATGATTTCATTAATCATCAAATTGTTATCACCAAAACATGTGTTAATAACAAAGAAAAAATGTTTTTTGTCAATATAAATATGTAATTGAAGTCACTTAGCAATGCGACACATGTAAAAATTTCAATTCAAAATAATTTTCATTAGTATCTTTATAAACATATATACCGGCATCTTAAAATCTAAATTTAAGTACACTCCTCGTAAAAAAATATACAATTTCTTTGTTTTTCATGTCCGTAGTACAAAAATACAATAATGGATGCATAAGATGCTGATTCTAGAAGAGTCTTTATTTCACATGATGAAATTTTTGTTGTCTGCACTCAGTTGCAGCAGTTTTAAAATAAATCAACTTTAGACTGCCATTAGGTTTGATAGGTTTTTGTATCATTTGAAAGATATGTTAGTACTTTTTTCATTATATTCCCATTTTATTTATTTATTTCTTAGGTAATTCGTGTCAGTACGATCGTCATCACTAAGTTAGTGAAAGAACTCACATAACTTTAATATGTTTTCAGAAGTCCATTATATCAGGATTTAGGCAAATGTCCCTCACATAATGGACAAATTAAATGATGGTAGATGTGTTTTCTTCAACCGGTAAAATGCAAAAAAAGGAAAAAAAAAACAATTTTTTTGCTGGCATTAAGGTGGGAAATATAAAGAGAGAGAGAGAGCTAAAGATAAAATGATCAAATTTTGAGGGGGAAATAAACATAAGCAAATGAGGGAAAAAAATAATTTAAGCATCAGAAAAATGTATATGTTATTTTCTGTGAAATCTGATATATCTTTTTTACAACTGTATATAATCTTTCTTTGTTGAAATCAGTACATAATTTTGAAAACAAAATATCAAAAAAAAAAAAAAAAAAAAAAAAAAAACATTTTTTTAAGGCGACATATTATGCAAATCATCCCTCTCTTTCTGTCGTTCCGTCTTATATGATGAATAATTTAATCATAAGAGAACATTCTACGCTTTTCTCAGAACTTCCATTGATAACTGGCATTAAAAATACATAAATAAATTCAGAAATCTATTCACATTTTTCTTAACGTAATTATTTGTCTTTCAGAAAACATTATTTTTTTTAAAAACATAATAAAACTATTTCTGTTCATTTACGCGCTGATAATTTTTTAGTCCAAAACTTTGATTAAAACAATTTTGATTGAGAGTAATTTTGCGTACATAAAATGCATTGAAAGCACTTTGATCTTCCGTTTTTTGAGATATGTCCACGTTATTAACTGATTGATTATTTTATTAACCACATACTTAGAAAATACAACAGAGTTACTGGCAACGGACTGCATAATTTTGAAATATGATTCGTTGACGAGGACGTACATCAGTCTCACTACAGGGAGGGTTCTAAGTAGCATCAGGACTCGTACCTATGACACGATGGAAACAACACCGGCTGCGATATCGTAACGACAACTTGGCAACCGTTGACCAATACGTTCTTGAAATAGTGTACTTATGTGTAGTGAATCCTATAGTACTCGCAATGATGCGGTTTGGGAATAGTTATCACTGTTTCTTTGTAAGAATCCTAACTTAATTTAAGAGGTTATTATCTTATAGAGCAATTATTAATCCAGAAATATATTAAGTATAAAGCTATAAGTATGGAATAATAAATATCAAAAAGCAGTGAAGCATCTTAAATATATTTTCTTTCATTTTAATTAGTCATATCTTATACACGAATATTTTTAATTTACTCTTCTACTGATTTCTTGAATTAGACATGATTCATAATTTTGTAACATTGTTCTAGTACTTGTAACAAGAATCATTTTAAAGTCCATGTTCTATACAAGAATTTCTTTGTTCTGAACTGCACCACAAAGGTGCTCCCTTATTTCGAAATCACAATAATTTTTAACTTATACTAACAAGTTATTTTGAGAAAAATGGCTTGAACAAAAATTCATGGAAATAAAGTAAAGGATACATGGCGTTAGGTTCAAAAGAGTGACATAATAGTATATTATGAATATTATTTCTGTTAATTTCCTTAATCTATATTGGCATTGCTAATATATATTTAAATTAATATTTTATCGTCTGCTTTCATTTTAATATTCGAACAAAATATTATTCTCAAATGTAATAAATTAACATATGTTTTTATTTTAATATTGAATTTAATAATTGATTTTTGTAGCAGAATCGTCTATTTTTATTCTTTTTGTTATTAATGTTTTTGTACTTCAGAATATTTTCGTTATGAAAATGAAAATTTGAAGAAAGAATTTGTGTGCGGGCGTGTGTGAAGAAGGTATTGTCTTTTTATGATAGTAATTGCTTTTCTGGAACCTGGGATTTGAAAGTATATATATAATTATTTTACATTAATTAATATTCATTTAGAATAGTTCTACTTTTTCGAAATCTTAACAAAAAAAAAAAAAAAAAAACGTTAGCCCCTGTTAAAATAAAATTAAAAATCCAATTTCAATTTTCATTATGTTTTTTAAATTTTTTTCTTGTATTCGGTACTGAAACTTAAGGTTAGTCCTCTTACTTATGAATCACAATTATCTGTACCATTTATGTGATAAAAGGTTTGTACAAATGCTTCAAAAGGCAATTAATTTTCTCTGGAAAGCTAACAATAAATATATCATATAAAGAAAAATGTTAAAAATTAACGTTTAAAATAATATGATGTTCTTATTTCTCTTTTAAGAGAATAACCTCTAAAATTAAGGTTTGTTGACGTAATTGGAAAAACAAATACATAAATAAGCATGAAACAGGGAAGATTTATGCTTAAAGCAGTTATTTATTGAATTTTAAATATATTATTTAGCACCAAGCCCAATTTACAAAATATATATTTTTTTGTAAATTTTCACTGTTTTATAGCAAATAAATTACAGATTTTCATGAATAAAAATTAAATTAATGGGTCTAAATAAACATGGGTCCGCACTTCGTTTCAATAACTGGAGCATCGATTTTCCTTTACCGGACTCTATAAAGGGAAGTAATACCGCTAGTGGATCAACCTTCGAGCTATTTAATTTGAGAACCTCCAGGCGGATTTAAGGTAGTATTATACAATTTTATCAGATTATATATACCAAATATCGACCTGATCATTCCATTCCCTCCAAGGTCTTAAAGGTGTGATATTTTTTTGCTGTTACGAGAATCAAGCCCCCGAGGTATCCTAGTGATCTTTTTCTTTCCCTTGAGCTTAACTGTATTTGGTAAACATGGATGAATATCCCATTAACTCTTCTCTGTTGCCCTATCTCCTTGTTTTCAACAATTTTTTTCTTATCTTTTTCCGTTTTTCGAACATCTAGATCAAAGTTATACCTTGTTTGGAGCAGCATAGCCATATCTGGCTCCTCCTCCATTAAATTTCACTATCATTCTCCCACAAATACGAATTCGCTCCAAATTCCGATTCTCATTATATTTTTGACAAGTCTAACTTGTTACGGTATCATCCATTAGGTTGAATTTATCACTTAAAGTAGCAGTACCTATTAAGACATATACAGTAAAGTTCTTGACTTGGAATTTCATAGCTCTAAAAATTTTTCTAAGTTGTACATACAAATCAGAAAGAACACCCTGAGAAACTCCTATTTCTCTATAACAGTGTTTTTCAACGAAATTAGATATGTAGTATATGATGTCTTGTGTGCGTGTTGTCTCTATAAATCAGTTTACGAACTTAATCGCTTATGAAAGTAAACCAGGACTTCTATGTGAAGTACATAAAAACTTTCAGCTGTTTGGTCGTTGTAATATGCTCTCTTGTCCAAATTAAAAGGAAAGTTTGTGTTATCAATTATGAGAAACTCACACATGGTATCTGCTTGTGTAGAGTCTATATTTGGTTATGAAGACGTCTGAGTATCGTAGTCGCTAATGTTTTGGTTATTGTTGGATCACAATGACTTGAATGATTTGAAGCCCAATCTTGTTCTTCCTGAGAGTCTCAAAAATTAGGAAGACATCTTGCCCAGCGGTGTAATCTAGCGTCAGCGTAGAGCTGGTCTTCTTGATGCTGAATGTTTGGATTCAGATTGATCCACGATTCTTAATTCATGGTTTCCTAGAAAGGCGGAGCCGTTATCTTATGGTCACAGAACTGGTGTGAAGGACATCACTAAAACGTTGTAACTATATGTACATCAATGGCGTGGATTCTAAAGAGAGTTGAATTCGAACGGAACGTAAAACAACGAGTAAGTCATGGTTTCCTAGGAAGATTAATGACATAATCCATTGCAATATTTCGGTGGTCGACGTCATTAATCTAGTCAAAGGCTAGATATATTCTCCGTTTTCCTAGAAAAGCATAGCTTCAGAACTGTGCTATTAGATTCATCAAGCCGACTAGCACCTTGGACATATGATAATCCTGTTTCCATCCATCCGACTGCCTACCAATTTAATTAATAGTTATGATAAATGATATCTCCAAGACATGACCAAAAATATCTTAGTATTAACAATTAAAATTCAAGAAACAAAAAAAGCTTCACACAAACTACAAAAGTGGAATGTTTGTAATTTCTTATGGTATATTTGTATATATATAAATGACCAATGCGGTCGCGGTTGCGCAGTACACGCGGACTCGCGGATGGCGATGTTTTCGTCGAATCATGGGTTTTAGCCTTGATGTTACCAAACACACGCCTTGTAGTAGGGCTTATTCCCATTAAATAAATCGAAGTCCGAAGTTTTCTTGTTGGTGTGGTGGGGAAGTTTGTAGAGAGGGGTGGTTCCAGTTTAGGTTTCCTTCTTGTTACTTGACCGAGGTTCAACAAAATGTTCAATTCTTTGTTTTTAGTGTAGTTTTTATTAGCGTCGCACTAGAAGCAACACGAGGGCTTTTGGTTACAGAATTCATAATTTTGAACCTCGGTCTAATCACGAGGGTGACACCTGAACTAACACTTTACCACCGAGCCTACAGGAGGACTTGGGACCTCGACAGATTTAACGTGCATCTGCCTCGGCTACACGGCGGGTCTTAAGTGGCCAAGGATAGAGCCCGTTACTGAACGAAAACCGCCGGCCACGAATCCGAAACCATGACCACTAGGTTACCGCGGCCACGTTCAATTCTTTGAAGAGCAGTGAGTTTTCCATAATTGTTTCATGAGTTTTCATTCATGTTGATAATGATCTTTCATACGAATCATATTAATATTTTTACTTCAATTTTTTTAGATAATGAATTTTATAAAAGTTCTTATACCTTAATTTTTGGAGATCAGTGTACTTTAGTAATAGTTCATTCTTAAGTTTCTCTATATTTCATAAGATCTTTTTTTACGGTTTTACATATATATGAAGAATAAAATTGGAATATGTATAGTAAAAGTTGTAAACTGTAGTTTTTTATTTCATAACATTGTACTTATTTTTATGAGTGTAATTTTAAAGAATGTAACTTTTGAATAGTTTTTAATCATATTTTTGTCTTCAAAAGTTTTAAAAAGTTTCTTTATTGTTAATAAATCAGTAATTGCACTTTAAACCAGAATTTCAAAAGTGTTTCCTGTTTTTCAATAAACAAAGCAAATGTTCAAGAGTCCTGATGTAATATTCTGATTAAATGTGCCGTTTTTATTTTTTTTCTTCAGTCCTGTCAAATTATTTTTTAAAATACAACTGAGACTCAATCTGAAAATATCCAGAAATAATCATTTTGAATGCTGAAATGCTACACTTCAACTAAATGTACTTTTGAGGATATAACAAGCAACGTAGGAAAATAACGAGGATGAATATTCTTTATGCGTCGCTCTTACTAAGCTTAAAGCTTTGCAAATTAGCTAGATTTTTTGATAACTACTCAAATACTCCTCCTGTGTGTGTGCGCGAGTGTTTTATTTCTTTAACAGTTTCGAAAACAAACAATTTTCTTCAAGAATGCTTTTTGAAAAATGAAAACTTAGATAGACACTACAAAAGAAAAAAAAATCAAAATTTTTTTGGAACGAAACAGAGAATAGAGTGCAGCTCATTAGTATGTTTCAAGAGAACCATATCTTGGAGGAGAATAAAATAAGCAAACATTATGACTGAATAACGAGAGTCAACTTTTCAAATAGAGAATGGGATAAGTTGGTCCAAATATAAGCCTAAAACAAAATATTAAAAAATATTTAACTTAAGAAAATATAATACGTATAAGTAACATCAATCTATTTTTCTCCCTTATTTTTTCATTAGTTTCAGTTATATTCCAGAAACAAATGAAAAAAGAAGGAAGAAAAAGAACTATAGGCAATAACTTAATAACACTAATCGTTAGATATTTTCTTAAAAAATGAGTTTGCAGAAACTTTATCGTTTAACAAATAAAGCTTTGGGATTTCTCAATTTCCTCATTTCTGTTTATTTTTCTCGAAGCCAGTTCATTGAGCAAAATAGGTAATGTATATAATGATCAGCGTTTCATAGCGATAAATAAGAATTTATATCTGCTTAATGGTGGCTGATCTCTTTGGAGATTTAGGAACTTTATGGAAGAAATAATAAGAATAGTTTCTTTTCTACGCGAATTTATTTCTTCAATTTGCAAGAAAAGAACGTTCAACATTAAAGTATAACTTTAATCGAATTTCTAAACGGTCCATTTTGACTGTTGTGTTACATACATTCTCATTTAAATGAGCTCCTCAGAGACTAGATTAATGTTTGAAAATGCGAAAATTTTGTAATTGGTAGACATTGGAAATGCTTCGTAATATCTTTTACCTTTGACATTTAGCTATAATCATGCATAAAAATACGAATACTTAAAATGATGCTTATGGAACGAAAGTATTAGAAAAAATATTTCTAAAAAAGGGAAACATTTGTGATATGAGAGAATAGAGAATTAAAATAACTCCTCAAAAGTTTTACTGTAGCATAGCATTGAAAAATGTCAACAAAGTAAAAAATTATTTTTGATATAAGATTACTTCATTAAAAAAAGAGCAATTCATAAAGTTTGTACTATATTCAATTATATAAAAATAAGTATAAGGAAACAGGTCATTTCAAAATTCACATAAGTCACTCAATCAGAACTGTTTTCAGGAACCAAAATACTGTGCAATACAAATTTACGTGAATTTCCAACGACATTTTGGGATTGAATATAGTATTTAGACTTTAAATGTTATATATAATATTATAAGTCGAGTTATAATTTTTAGTTACATTTGTAGAGTTATAATTTTAGTTTAACAACTTATAATAGCTTATAATTTTTATTATTTATGAGCAATGCATTTAAAAAAAATACTCTGTCATCCTGCCTTTGACTCATGTGGTCTTAGCAAAATCTGAAGTAATATTTAAATTAAATTAAAGTGTCATAGTTATTAAGCCTGAATTTAATCAAAATTAAGGAAGATATCACTTATATTATCATTCTGATGTTTATCTATCATTATGTACAAAAAAGTTTTTCCCACAATTCTCATTGGGATTATCTTTAACTTTCGTAATTAGCTATATATATTTTGTTAGACTGGAATAGGTTCTACCAGAATGCTAGCTTGTATTCGCTTTAAATCGCCTGAATTTTTACTGTTGATATTTTCGATACATAGGTTTTGGTTAAAGGAAGTGACTCAGAGATAGAAAGTGTTTTCATAAATATATATGATCAATAATTTTCTCAGCTATTATGCTTCCTCTATCCCCCCCTTTTTTTTTTTAAAAAAATCATAATGAAAACATCAGTATGTCAAAGGAGCAAATGCTCTTTTTTTTTGTTCTTTTGGAACACTTCTTCCGTACGATTCTATTATTCTATTACAATATATGTTTTTTATACAAAATCGGTCTGCATTTCTTAAATTCTAGAACATCTTTAGTTTTCAGTTATATGATTGTAAATGTTGAACTGGGTTTGATACCAAATCTTGTGGGGCGTGTATACAATCAAGTTTTCGAACAAGTATTTTTGATGATTCCAAATCGCGGTCATTTGGTAAAATAAATGATCGCATGTGGTAAAAACGCTGATATTTTTTTGAAATCACTTAGTGTCAAGCAAAGCCAACATTAATCTTATGCAACATATTGTTTTTGTTTTGTCTAGGACAACCATTAGAAAACAGACATAAATATTTAATACGTTGTCTGATATTATTTTCTATTTTATGCAACAACATGGAACACATTTCATTTGATCAATGGTTAGAAATGCCCTCATGATACTCGTAACAAATATATTTTTTTGTTTATAGATCTTTTATACCAAAACAATGAACCCACAGTTGCCGTAAATGAAAATAAATGTCTTGTATCAGTTTGTATAGCAGTGATAGGTTCTGCGTAAAATCGAATAGTATGGTTTCCCCTTCATCTTTTTCCTTACAAAGATCTTGAACTGATGCATTCAAGAACCAGTTAAAACAGGCAAATTAATGGCGACAACCAAGTGAATTATGTTGTTTATACGTGTACAATGATTACACTGCATTGTTGGAACAAGATAGAAATTAGAGGCTTGTGTGGGCGATTGTCCAGATAGTGGATCTACACGACAATAAAAATATATTTGAAAAACACTTATGTGGTTCTTGAAATAATCAATTCATTTATAACAACAATTATTTCAAGACACTGTTAGTATTCCCTTTCTATTAAAGATATTATCTTAATTCGAAGAATGAAATGAAATTTTTTTGGATGAGAATTATGTGAGGATAAAATTATTTGCATATGTTTTTTTCTTCTTCATTTTCGGTCAAATATGCTATTTTCTGTTTCTGAAGGTAGAAATCTAATTTATTAAATATTTAAAATTTATATGGATTTTTCCTTTTGTTCGGCAATAAGACTAAGGTTTTTGTAATCAACTAATTTTTAATTTATGAAATTTTTTTCCGAGAATTGATCTTGTCTAAAGAATATTGTTTGCTTCTAAAATGTGCTATCCTTTCTTAAAGATATTGTTACGAAAATTCCACTGATACATGTGTGTAAGCGGGCGAAATCAAGATTGATACGAAAGGACAATAAAAAATGGCACTTTACTGACAAATATTCAGGACAATACGACTAACAGGTAGCAGACAGCAAAAACAGGAAAGCACAGTACGTACAGATAAGTGACACAGGTACAGGAACAAAACAGCACTTGTAATGAAAGTCAGAGTTATATCAGCAGCGTTCAGTTTGCCAGCTTACTAGTTCACACCACGAATAAACTTCCGCAGTAATATTCTTTACTTCCCTGGCAGGTTCCGATAATTCCTGACAGATACAAACTGCTTTTTCACAAATTCACACGGCACGCTACCGGAAGTTCCTCAGTAGATCCACTTCTAAGTGCCAATGGCTTCCAGCCGATTTCCCGATCTATCTCCAAAGCAGACTTGGAAGACAGATTAATTCTGCCTCCCCCTTAGACTGTCGATGTATTTGTATGTGTTTCAGCCAAGCGTGACTTTTCAGGAAAAATTCAGTAAAAGTCCGCTACTTTCTTCCAGTCGAATTTTCACTTAAATTCCAGCATTTTTGGAAACTATCGTTTTATCGCCAAGCCTTCAAAGGGGTCGCCAAATCCTTCGCCAAAGTTATGGGGTCATTTCTTAAGCTTTCCTTGTATTATTGATGATATCTCTGAAAACGTCTCTTCTTCGAAAGAAAGCTGTTGTAAGGAAACGTCTTTTCATGTTCGTAACAAAAGTAAACTTATTTTTTTTCTCCGATACACGTTTCATTTAGGTTATTGAATAAACATTCCTCAGAATTCACATTTTTATGTGATTTGTTGAACTTCGAAAACTTAAAATTTATATCAATCGAGCAATAATGTTTCTCAGATGCAAATAAGATTCTTAACAATAATTTAAAATTGTTCTCTATATACATATTTACACAAAGAGTAGAAAGGATATTCTAATACTGAAGGACATAAGAAAATAATGCTAATATATATTGAATTAGAGATTACAAATAGGAGAAAAAACTTTCATACTTTTCATTTTGGTAATCATTTGTAGAGTTTACAAGTTTAGACGAAAAAATACAATTGATTCCTTAATATTATTATTAGCAGAAATGTATCGGAATTCTTTTGAAGTTCTATGTTATTATTAAGTTTATTTTCGTAATATATAAAAGTTATTTTATAAATACTATATAATATAAAATGGCGTAAATCTTTTAAAATTGTAAGTTTATTTAAAATTATTTCAACTAAGTTCTTAAAAATTATGAAATACAGTTTTAGTATAATCATTTTATAATGGACTCAACTATTTTAAGACCTGTTCTTTTCTGATCATTTGGAAGAAAAGTAAGAACAGTGCTAGGATTGCTAAAACTTAGACTCATTAAAAAACAACGAAGATTTTACTTCTTAACTTCCTAGTAAGGAATTCCATATTATTTAACGGTATATTTAAAAATAATTTATTTCCATTGTTGAAAATATTACTTGTTGGTTTTAAATAAAACTTAAAAAAATAGGAAAACATAGAGGGCACAATCTCGAGCCATTTTGAAAACAAAGCACTTGTTCAAAGAATCAGTCGTAAAATCTGCTAAGACTTTAGGCACAAAACGAAAGAAAAATAGGCTTAAAAATATTATCAAAATATTTCTAGAAAAAAAAATTAAAGCGATACACAGGATCATTTTTAAGAAATTGGATATTATTTATCTAGCGTATTCAGCACACACAAGGAAATACGAGGGATAGTTGGATTTTGTTATATTTACTTAATGCCGCGACACAGGAAACCGTAGCATCTTTTTAGATTTCAGTATTATAAATTTAGTCTTAAGAATTCATTGCTCAGAGAAAAAACGAACATATATTTTAATCGAATTAGTTAAAATTACAACTCATGAAAATAGAATTATTGAACAAAAAGTACGGGAAGCATTTTTAAATTTTGTTACATCGTTGATGAAAGCAGGTAGAGGCTATCTTTTGTTATTTCGTGAGATAGTTAACATAGATTATTTATATACAAGAATACATATCTGTGAACTAAATCGCGTTTATGATTTATTTTGAGTTTTTGTGAAAATATACATAGGTATTATACATACATATGTATATAATAATTATGTACAAAGAACGGTAAAAATGTACATATACAGCATTATATAGTAGTATATAAATATAAATAGTAGTATATAATAGTACACAATAGTATATAACAGTATATAAATATAGATAGTAGTATAAATTAATTGGAATATGGGATTCAAAATACTAAAGTCTCTCAAATTTTTTAAGTTGGGAAATTTTAAGTAATTAATAAGTAATAAAAAAGAAGTTTACTTTTCTTTATTATACGTAAAGAGCACAAATTAAAATTGTTTGTGTCTTTTTAGCAAAATTTAAGTAGTGATATAAATTTTGAATAAAATAGTTAATATTGTGAAGATCTGTCAAAAAGTGAAAGAGTATTAAGTTCATCAACATTAAAAAAGCATTTTACGTACTAAAAATTCTTCCATTTGAATAACGTTTATTGCTAACTGTAGATAATTGTTTCCTGTAGTTTTAATGCATTTGCTTAGTAAAAATATATGAAACTGAAGAAACAAAATTTTTGCTTTTTCTTGAAAAGAGGAATATACGATAATCTCTTTCGGGGATCATGAGATTCTGTAGAAGAAAAAATTGATTGCTGCCTAAACAGAGACAGGTGATGTAGAGACATCTTTTTATTGCTTTATTTTTTGAAATGTAATGATTATTAAATAATTAACTTAACCTTTCCACCTTTATACACTTTTTTAATTAAAATAGTTAGTAAGATTAATAAGTTTAACAGGGTATTAAGACATGTTTAAGTAATTACATTTTGTCATTGTTTGGACATCATTTTCTCTTTGTTTAGAGTAGGTATTTGGAGAGCCCACGTATAGATAAAAGCTATGTGGACAAATTTCATTAGAAAGAAAAATACAGCTATTTTATATATTATGGTATAAGTTTAATACTGCTTTACTAGAATCATAATAATCCTTATATGTAGGAATACTATCCATCTGAGAGTCCATATGAAATATACAGGATGAAAATTTGTTAGCTTTCGAATATTCTATGAAAATCAAATTTTAGAATTTAATTATTTTAGTAATATTTAAATTCAGTCTAATTTTCTTTTTTATTTTCAACATTTTTTCTGCGATTTATTTTCTGTCTTATATTCCAGCATCTCTGTATATTTTGCATCTCCAAGAAATGTTAACTAACAATTCTTACAAAATAAAATATATTCAAGATGCATTTTTACGGATGTATTTTTTGTACGTGAGTAATTTTGTCGATTTATATAATAAATAATTTAAAGAAGAACGAAATATTTGCGTGACGAATACGCTTAAATAAATTAAAGAATCTAGGCAGCTTTTTCGTCAATAAGATAATTAATGTTATTGATTTGATCAAAAACAACATCAAATGTTCCAATGCATGGAAAAAGGAAAGGATTAAAATTTAATTTTGCAACACATAATATATATGATTGTTGGTTGACAACTTTCTTTAAGCAATAAAATATTATAAATAAAACAGATTTGTTCAAACTCTAAACGTAAGATAATTATGATCAAATTGAACCTTACAATGTTTCTTAATAAAACTAGAAAGTAAAATAATAGCTCGTTAGCAAAGTAAGGTTTAAGGAACTTCCTTAGGGTGATGATTAAAATTTTGAATTGATGAGTTCTTTTCGGAAACGAATTAAGGATAAAACGGTTTTCTACTTTATTCTGAAAAATACATGCATTTTTAAGTTAACAGTAAAGGTAAATTAAAGTCTTTTTCCACCTTGTTATTATGGTATAACAATTATAATATATGTATATACTCGATTGTAACAAAATTGATGACAGTTCTCCCATTTTAATCATTTTCTTAGTTAATCGTAAATTTCTTAATGTTGGAAGAATTTTTTATGTAATGTTTTTATTTTTAGAAAAAGTAATGTTTTTTTTTATGTAATGTTTTTAGTCTTAATAATAGCAACAATTTCAAAATAAATTCTTAATTATTTGTGTTTATAGCAACAACAATCTATTTTCTAAATGTACGTTTAGTTTGTATTTCTTAAAAAGAAGCAAAATTATACAAACACTTCTTTCTTCGTTCTTAACTTTGAGAAAATAACACCATACAATAGAAACATTCGAGTTAAGGCTTAAAAACATTTTAAAAATACAGATTAATGAATAAAAGCAATACTATTCAATTAGATATTATTAAATAAGTATAAAAGAAATATCTTACTTTTTGAGCAATTGTCTTGCAATAAATGATATTTTGATTTATTTTGAAATTACTTTCATTTGTATACAGTCATACCAAAATTGAGTATGTTACGCTCCTTCTTAAAGGCATAAAATAATGTTAAATGACATTTTAAGTAAATATTTACCAGAACTAGAAAATATGCATTACTAAATATAATAGACTAAGAAACAAAATTGAAGATAGAATAATATTTAAATCACATTAATTTTTACGTTGAAATTACATATTTCTAAATCATAAGAATGAGTATACGTCTTGTATAACTCCTCAGAAACGTTTTGAACAATTATTAAAGAACATTTTGTTGCATGTTGTACCACGCTTCGGGGTTCATGTTGATTGAGAGTCGAAGAAACAATCTCTCAAAAATCTTAAGACTTTATTGGTAGCAATTTCTACAGGTCGCATGAAATTCTACCTGTAGAAATCACAATTACACAGCTCCAATTCATCTAATTCCACAGGAAACAACTTCGAACTACAGAAGTTTCTAATATCTCAGACTGATCACAGCTGCTTTGCACTAGACTGACAATCAAAACTGATCATCTTCACTACTGCTCCTCCTCTTCACTACTACTGCTTCTTGCATGCAAGTGGCGCTTTCATCGAGCGTCTAGGCCGCGAAAGCGGCCTTCAAGCTCGTGTCATGATTCTAGTAGTGAAGACTTGACTATTGAAGGCTTTTACACTTTCTAGTATTGGGTAGATTAGACACTACTGGTTGAAGTGTAAAATGAAGAGTTCCTATTGGCTGCTGCTGTTCATACTGTTGATTTTTGGTGAAGTAGGTTCCTTGCTTGTCTGAGGCGGTAGGATATGAAAGTCCTTTTTCTCATTGGGTTCAAGAGGGCAGAGGGGAGGTGTCCTATTGGCTGCCCGTGTTGGCTGCGAATACTAAGGAGGAGAGGGGGTGTGGACTATTGGTAAAGGCTATGTGCCGTGGAGAAATAAGTTTTTTAAGAATAGTTAAGTTCTGATTTAAATGTA
The DNA here is from genome assembly GCA_019974015.1 of Nephila pilipes. NCBI lineage: Eukaryota > Metazoa > Arthropoda > Arachnida > Araneae > Nephilidae > Nephila > Nephila pilipes. Next base: position 5,056 of record BMAW01057460.1, on the reverse strand, counting down.
ATTTATTTGAGTGGCTTTTTGATGTTTAATAAAACTAGGGTAGTTGGTGTGAGTCTAAAAGGATTCTTCTGGGTCTTTTGGTACTTGGTAGAGGGATATATTCTTATAAATTTATCCAATTTTCAGTGGAATGGGGGTTGTTAAAAAAGTTTGTGGATATTTTTTTAATGCATTCTTTGGAGATTCTTAAGGCTTTTCTAATATCATCATTTCTAGTGTACCAGTTTGCTTTTGTGATTAATCTTAGTGTGGAATTTCGAGATCGCCCTAGTATATCAATATTAGATTTGGCCGCATAAGCCCATACCGGGCATCCATATGACATGATGGGACGTAGAATAGAGGTGTACAGAAGTAGCTTATTTTCCAATGTCATTTTTGACTTCCGACATATTAAGGGATAAATTACACATTTCATTTTTCGGAACTTCTCACGCGTGAGTGTAATAAGTTTATTCCGGGTTAGAGATTTATCTAGAGTTACACCTAAATATTTAGCAGTGTTAGACCAAGGGACTTTTGTTTAGTAGAAAGTGGGAGGAGGAACATTTTTCTTTTTTCTTGTAAAAAGTATTGCTGCAGGTTTGTTCACATTTATTTTAATTTTCCAATCATTAAAATATTTTTCTAGTAGCGCAAGATGCTTCAATTTATCCAAGTATTTCATTTTCTCCTTTACACCATCAATAATACCTTTTTTCTCATGCCCTTTGTAGATATGCAATCTACATTCAAGGACCAAGTCTCCATCTGCTTGGCAGCGAGAATGGTCTTTGGGGGGGGGGGAAGAGATTCAGATTTAGGATTCCATCAATCATGAAATCGATTATAGCTTCTATAAATATTGATTTAATTTTCCTCCCTGATTATTACATTACTTAAAAAAATGAGATTTAGAAATATGATTTTTTGCAAATTTAATCCTTTTTTCTCTATTTAATTTAGAACTGAGGGATTTTCGTCTGGCAACGGGATCATTTTGACTTGATTCTTGGAGTATTTGAATTGTTTCAGCAAAAACTTAATTTTCTATTGTCGTAAAGGTACTAATAGATGAGGCAATTATTACAGGGCTCATCTTCGTTTTTCTTACATCTCGAATGTTGCTTCTATTGGTCATCAAACGGAAAAAGTCTTTTCCCCCTGCTTTCAGGTTTAATTGGAATTTGTACAAGTCTATACACTTCAGGATTATTTTTTTGTATCCATACGTAACTAAGTTAAACTTTCTTTGCAATATCATACAAAAATTAACTTAACTCAGACATTAGATTGAGAATTTGTTCTAATATTTATTTCTTAATATTTGCTTCGTTATTTATCTTTCTATAACTTTGTTATCTGTTTATTTCCCTTACTTCTATATGTCCCAAGTGATTTCTAAGATATTAATATTAAAATTATTAAATCTTTCTCGATTTGACCATATTTGAAAACTATGTATTATTTAATGAGAAAAAGAAAACTTTAGTAATCTTTAATAATTACACACATTTACATATTTGTTGCATCATCGTCTACACGTATTAAGTGGATTACGAAAATTTAAAAAACTTTTGTAATATTAACTACTATATTAAATTTTTCATTAACGAGTACATTCAAAATCACAAACGAATATTTATTTAAGAGGAAAATGATTAATTTATAATAATAATATTTTTATGCTTCATTTAACGAAATGATTCTGAAATTCTTTTGAATGTGTTAAGGAATGATAATGATTTATTCAAAAATCTATTGAATGGATGAAATGTTATCCTTTAAATCTTTGTATTTTTAAAAATGCATTAAAAGTAAGTTTATACTTTATATGATTATAAACATTCTGGACGAGAATTTGAAAGAATATTAAAAGTAAGCTCTTACTTTATATGATTATAAGCTTTCGGGACGAGAATTTGAATGGGTATTAAAAATAAGATCTTATTTGTATGATTATAAGCATTAGAGACGAGAATTTGAAAGGATATATTTTTAAAATATAAGAACTAAGCAGTTCTAAATTCAATTACAGGTTTAATATATGTAAAAATGCCTCGAACAGAGGAATTAAATTCCCTTAAAGGCCTCTAACAGAGGAAGCATTTTTTCATCTTATAGGAATAGTTGTCTTTTAATAATATTAATCATACTCTTGAGTTGAAAATTGAAATTAAAAAGTTATCCCTTAAAATATTAAAACACCTAAATGAAAATATATCTATATATTTCAAAAATTGTGTTTTTCCAATTAATAACATCTATCAGAGCTTATAATAAATCCATTATTTTTGTGAAAAAAATTTTAATATTAAAAGTATTTCTCCAAAGCAATCATAAAAATAAAATACTTTTGGAATAGATATAGATGACTTTTATGTTAACATCATACTTAAATAATAGATAGCGTTGAAGAAATATTTCTACTCAATTTATCATCTATTTTAATTTGTAACGTTTATAAATTATTGTGTAATTTTATGTTCCATTCAAAAGTAAATAGCTACATAGTGATTCTTATAAATTTTAAAATTGGCTTTGAGATCAATTATTAATTCAAGATGTATGTGGAAGAGAATTCTTACTAAGAATGATACATAAAACCATCACATTCTATAATCTTTTAAAATAATACACTCTCTGTTTGATTTTAACTCGTCCCTCTGCCAGGATGATGTTCGAAGTCAAAGTCCAAAGATCTCCCATTAGCATAGCGTGAAAGTATTGAGATGGTGTTGCGTGCCCAGGTGTCGTTCTCATCACTCGACCGAGGTTTAAAATTATGTGTCTGTCGCGAAAGGCATTCATATTGCTTCTTAGTGCAACGTTAATAAACAATCACACCCCAACTTTGATTTTAAAATTGCTTGTGAATTCATATTTTAAATAAACAGAAAAATCCTCAATAGTTATTCTCATAATTCTAAAGTTAAATTGCTCACTTTTGGACTTTCATATTTTTGCTCAAGATTCTTGTTCAATAATCAATCTGTAAATTGTTAACTGGATCAATCGAAAGCATTAATACAGTAATCTTTCTAAGGCAATTGATCCCTCTGTAGTTGAGTCATCATAAGCCCATTTATATATATCTAAAGGAAACCCAGTTATTTAAGCTAACATACTAGTATTTAATGCTTACTGAATGAAAACCACTGCTATTTTCCAGTCCGATGCAAATTTCAATTAAATCTGCATGATATCCCCAAAAATTTACATGCAACGCTAGTCTGCTTATCAAAGTTCCGTTCAGGGAAAAGCTTACAGAAATCGGTGGAAAAGAGATTAAATTTGATCTTATTAGCAAATTTGTTCGTACCACTTCCCCGTTCGTACAAAAGGAGGGATCAAACATCCCGTCAAATGCTTCACTAAGCACTGGTACTCGAATTTCTAACTAATGTTTATTATTTCTGTTTGAATTTTAGCTTCGTTAGATTCAGGAAGTTAGATAAACAGTCTTATTTCCAGATTCGATTTAGCCTTCAGGATCTTTTCCTTTTTAGATTGGATTGAATTGATTAAAATAAAATGGATTCTACCTCTGTTATATGGGAGATAGTCGAGTTTGGGCTTACAGATTATGAAATCGAAATTCTCGTGCAGACAATGATATTTTAAGGGTTATATTTTAGAATTTTGTTAATTAAAAGTATTATTACTTTTGGAAAGGAAAAAATATTTTCAATAAAATAAATAAACTTGGTTATTTTTTTTGTTAGAATATATAATTTGTCTAAAAAATGCTTAGAATGTCAATGTTATCAAGGAAATAATTTTTAATTAAATTTTTTCTAAAAACTGAAATCTGGCAATAACACGTACACGACCCAATGATGTGTTGTTATCAGAAGTACCGGAAAAAACCCATGTACTCTACGAGGCAGTTGTTTCAATAAGTACTAGCATTTGAAGACAGATGGCCTACTTAAATTAAATTGTTATTACCAATGGTTGCTGCCATCTGTTAACGGAGCCGAAACAAGACTAATATTGATTCTTAAGTTCATTTTGATTCGGTGATCATACTCTGTCAGATTAAAATTTGATTGAAGCAATGTCGAGTTGTTGATGTCATTTTGCGTCGAATTGTCACAATCGGTGACATCTGGACTCATCATTTTGTTTCGGAAATCAAGCAAATATCAAAACGTTTGGTTGTTTCCGGTGAACATTTTCCAAAACAGACGAAAAAAGTCTCATCCTCCGGAAAAATGATGATGAAGAATTTTTGACGGGCGAACGTCGTCATGATCAAGAATACGAGTAACTGAGACTTAGACAGCTGTCTAGTGAGTCATGATGCTTACTAAAACAAATCATATTCGATGCTACGAGCACCATATCTTGGAATTTCTGAAGACAAATTGAATTTCCCTCGTAAGAGATGAGCCTAGTGAAATGAAATGTGGAAATAGATGTTAATTAAATGTGGTAATATGGTAATGTTCTGTTAAAAATACAGTTCATGTTTAATTTAATTTCAAACACCTTTCATTCATTATTCTTTGTTATGCGATAGCCAAGGAAGAAATTTAACATTCGTATCTGAATTGATGTTACTGAACTTTTATACATGTTGAATTACAAGACAGAAATTAAACTGGATTTGACATCATTTAACAAGTAAACAAAGGACTATGTACCAATTTAATTTTCTGTATAGTATTTCATAGTATAAGTATTGCTTTCAAATGTCAGATTTTATAATAATTACTATATATACATTTTATGATCCCTATGACAGCCTCAAAATTTAAAATATGAATTCTCGATGATTTTAGCGAACTTTAAATTTTAAACTACTCTATTTTGTTTATGCTGATAATTCTTTGAATAATGCTTAGTAATTAGACAAAGAACACAGTTATTAGTGTTAAAACAGCTCTACATTTTCAGGTTGTAAAAATGCTTTTTATAAATGAACAAGCTTAATACATTATTTTTATTCTTTTATTCTGTATTTTTTTGTTGATGAAATGCTTAAAAATTAATTTATTTATAAAAAACTTTTAAGTGAACTTGGATTTTCTTTGTGTATTCTTAAAGAAACACAACACATTTAGAAATTCTT
>BMAW01057459.1:457476-467746 GCA_019974015.1 Nephila pilipes | reverse complement strand
GCACACACAAAAAGCGCACACGCACACACACACGACACACGACGGCACACACACACGAAGCGGAGAACTGATTAAAATTTCATAGTTTTCATATAATGTTCATATTTCCCGATGATGTTAGAAGAAATTTATAATGTTCAGTCAGGAAGGCCAGAAATAATTCAGTTCTGATTTTCATCCATTTCAAGTTCAGAAAAACATAATTGTGATTCTTTGAGATTTCTGTACTGACCTCAGTCTATCTATTTTGTTGTTGATACAATCGACGTATTCGAAAAGAAAAAAAGCAATACCATACACCTTTTCCGCCGCCGCTTTTACTGTACGCGCGGCTGGCGCTGTGTGAACTACATATATTTTTATAAAAAACACTTATTTCCTTTTCTGTCAGTGTTGATATCGATGAACTACAGCACTCTTATAAACATATATTAAATTCACCCAGAAATTAGGGATAAGACTTATGACCTGAGGCCAAACTAATATTTTAACATACCACGAATATTTCAGTATAAACTTTCAGGGAAAATGTGTCAAGCTAAGAAATCTGAAAGTATTTTTTACCTATAAAGTAATTTGGCCGCGTGTCATTGTTTAAAAGATAACTATAATAATTTGATGAACTTAGAAAAAAGGTCATCGATTTTGTCTTCAGAAAAATAGATGAATGGAATAATGAACTAATTGAACAATAAAGCTTTTTTTTTTTTACTTTTCCTAGCAAAACAGAATAATTCAAGCAATGAAGTATAAAAGTTTCCTCTTTCGAAATAGCCCTAATTTGCAATTTTTGTAAATGTGCCTGCATGACTTGTACAAACATAATGTAGCTTATTTTTCTTTCTTTCTTTTTTTCCCCCTTTTCTTTTCTTTCTTTCACTCAAAAAAAGAAATTTTAAAATTATGTACATCACTAACATATGCAAATCAACTGCCAAGATACTAATTTTAAAATTCATACATTTTTACAAACTCAAAGATATGGATAAACTATTTTGAAAAATTATTTATTTGGAAAACAGAAAAGTCTTATTTCCGTGATTAAATTATTTTTTGAAGATGAAACTCATATTCGGCGATTTCGTTTCTGCTTAAAATCCGAAAAATTTGTAAGGCGCCATCTATTGACACGGATTGAAATAAGTTCTATAATTCTACTTTTTATTCGTTCGAAAAACGCGTACATTAAACATAAAGCTAAATAAATAATATATATATATATATATAACAATTAGACTTTCTGTTAAATCAAATGTAATTATGGTGCATTTTATTATTTTACTTATTTATTAATCTATTAACATTCAATGATACAGACATTTTATACAATGCACTTAAAAATCAGAATAAAAACAATTTCTAGTCTCTTCTATCAGATTGATATTGTTTTTTTTTTAAAAAAAATGTAGCAAATGTAGTTCGTTTCTCAGAGTATTTAACCCTTCCAGGCTTTTATTTCCAATCTGGCTGAAAAGTAATGTAAGATTGAACTTTGGATACATAATTACACAGTGGTAAAATTTAAAATTGTGAAAAATAATAAAGCTCCTAAAATTTTTAATTAAAACGTTTTTAGATAATCAAGACAAAAAAGTTAAGAATTTAATGAAAGAATTTTAAAATTATTGTATGTGAAAATTATATTGATATTATCAGCCTATTTCTTAACTTTAGTTCGATATATAATTTACTTGATATTGAATACTATGTGTTCTTTAGATATACGAAGATTAGAAAATCTTCATTTTATTTATATATTTTAAAGGGAAGTTTAAGTTGAACATTCATTTTATTTTAATTAAGAAGCTGACAGAGTATTTATTTCTTCAGGAATATTCTTCTTTTTCATTGCCTTTAAGAATCAAGACAAAAAGGCCAATCAAACATATTCAATTTCTATTTTGCGAGGAAACGAAGGAGAGAAAAAAAATTAAGAAGTTCTATGCAAAGATTTGCAAAGAAGATTTAGCCTCCCACGGTGCGCTTTTTCTTATAATTATTATTAAATTACTCAACAAAATATAAAAATTAAAGTGAACGATGTAATATCGAGAAATGGACTACTTTCCACTAATGGTAAACTTTTCCACTAATGGACTAATGGTAAACTTTTCCGATATTAAAATTACAGGAAACGATAAATTATTAAATTAAATATATTTAAGCTAAATGTAATTAAAACTAAAGCAAACGATAAATTATTAAATTAAATATATTTAAGCTAAATGTAACTAAAACAAAAGCAAACATGAATTATAAAATTGAATATTATCTCAACTATATGTAATTAAAATTAAAGCAAACGATAAATTATTAAATTGAATATATTTAAGGTAAATGTAATTAAAATTAAAGCAAAGTATAAAAAATTGAAAAGTGATCTGGTATGCCAATAGTGATTCACTTTAAACAATAGCCCCCTAGCTAAAAAAAAAAAATGGCTCCCTCACAGCTGTCTTAAAGTTCTGAATAATGTTACTTATTCTCAGTCATATCTTGATTCCAGTTTACATATGATTCAAAGTTATACATAAATCTATATGTAAATAAAATACATAATTTTTATATTTGTTTTACTTCAGTCCAATAAAAGAAATTAGGGGAAATTTATTACTATATATTTCTGCAAGTTGAGATCATTAGTGGTGAAAGCAGATATCAGACATATGTTACATATATTTTATTTCAATCCAATAAAAAAATTCAGGAGAAATTTATTATGATGTATTTTTGAAAATTAAGTTCATTTCTTGTGAAAGCAGACATCAAAAATATGCGCAAAAACAAGATAAATTTTTGAAAAATGGTCAGGCACGACATTTTTGGGTTAATTAAAAAAATAGCCTCTTAAGTGGCTAATTACATGAAAGAAATTTTATTGTCTTTTAGAAAAGTAGTTGTAAGAAAGAATCAATCTGACAGAATTTCTCTACAATCCTTGCAGAAATGAGACTCATTAAGTCAACCTATCTACAACCCGAATTATTATTTAATCATAGTTTATCATACTGTTAAATGAGGTACAGCAATTCTTTAAAATTTATTGTAATAAAAAATGGTAACAAAAAGGTAACAAGCATACATAAAATTAGAGTCAAAATCAATTTCTTTTCTATGAAATATTTAAAATCTTCAATTGAGGAAGAAGTGTTCATTTTTCTATAACGCAATTACTTACAACTGATTGCAGAAGAAATGATTTGTAACTCTCGGCTTCTTTATATCCAGTAAAGAAGAAGCTACTTTTTTTAAGTAAATAAAAACTAAATACTGTTACTCTTTGAAACAACGCGTAAATGCCAAAAAGAAAACTACATTTCTATGGTATTCAATCAGGTTTTATAGGTCGCGACATAAAGGTAAAATCTGAATTACCTTAATTAAAAGAGTGTCTAAGCTGTCATCATGTTTGATCCTGTTAATATATTGCGTTCAATTATCTATTCATGTTAAGTTTTTTATGTAGAGTTCATTTAAACAAACAAGCCTTTTAACATTCAACTTATGAAAAAATTATTCAATCTTGCTCAAAAAACAAAGAAATCAAACATTGTATTAACTCACACAAAAAATTCGAAAGGTAACCTGTCAAATTCAAATATTTTTGTCTTTTTTGAAAGGTTATTGCCACATATTTAATAATTAACTTTTAAAAGGTAAATTCGTGAATCATGAATTGCAATTAGTAGTGTATGTGTAATAATTATAACAGTCAAATTAAGCTGTAAAGCAAACATTAACATTACGAAAATTGCACTAATGAATGCTTCTCTCACTACATGTATTCTATTTAACCTAATAACTTCCTAATTACATTACTTTGTTTGTTTATTGTGATCTTTATGTTTTCCGACCACATGTTTTAATTCATGCCATAAGTATAGGATATATGTCTTACAATTTTGAGCCCCGATGATTTAATGAGAAGACAGATTACATTTCTTGAAATAGTTAAAAGTGTCTGTTTCAACTTCATTCGAAATCTGTATTTTGTATATTGTAATTTCGAATCACGATCTGATAGTAGGTTTATAATAACTGAACTGGATTTAAACTAATTTTTTCCTTCTGAACTAAACCAAAGAGGAGATTATTACGCTTGGATACACAGTGGCTTCCAAAATTGAGTACATACCTTTCATTATAAATTTCTGAACAGCCTAAGAAAATATTATTAAATACTTATTTAATCTTAGCATTTATGTGCAAAACAAATGCATTACAGGATGTATTAGACTAAGAACAGTGGCCGCGGTAACCTAATGGTTAAGGCATCGGACTCGCGGCCAGTTGGTTTGTTGAATTCTGGGATCGAACCTTGATGGTACGAACGACCCGTATGGACTGATGCAACTTGAATACGTCTGGGCCCAAAGTCCACCCGCTGACATGGTTTGGAAGTTGAGGGAGGGTGCCTGCTCAGGTGTCGTTCAAAATTACGAAGTCGGTCACCACTGGCCTCCATTTTGCTTCTAGTGTGACGTTAATAAAAATCAAACCAAACTAGACTTAGAAAAAATATAAAATCCATAATAATTTAATTAAAAAAAATCTTATGTTAATACTCCAAATTTCTGAGAGTTTCAAAATTGAGTACATAGCCTAATTGTGATTTTGCTACCATCGTTTCTTTGTAAGGAATCAATAAAATATATTTTTTTCCCTTAAGGTACCAATATATTTGATTTCCAGTAGAAAAGTATAGTTAAGAAATGAAAATAAACTACAGAATCAAAACTAATATTGAAATTCAAAAGTTGTCATTCGGATTTCTGAAGAAAATGACTCTACATAACTTACAAGGTAAGTTCAACGCAGTCATTGATGAGTACAAATATTTTTCCAGAAGTGTAAGAACTTTAGGCAAATTGAAAACATGTAATAAGGATAAAAAAAATCCTCATTTCGACGACCACGAGAAACATCATTCAAATATTATGAAAAATTCCTTCGGTGAGTACTGTAAAAATTACCTCGTCTCTTTCTACAGCAGTAAGAAGATATGTTTTTGCAGAACTGATTCGAAGAGTACCCCGAGAAGTAAATTATAACGGTCGCGTAACTAGCCCAATTCCAAAGGGAAAAGAGACAAAAGGATTATATATGCTAGAAATCGTACTTCAAAGCTTCATTATTTGCGAAATAACATAATATTCAAGGAGGAAAGCTAATTCAGTGTTTTTAAAAGTGAACTACTTCTCTCATCCATCATCCTTACCGTCAAGATTAGTAGTGGTTTGGTTTGTGTATAAGGTTCTATGTTTGCAAAAGGAGTGGGAAAATAATTTTTTTTTTTAAGCCATGGATGAAATGAAACACATGGTTCTATTGGGGAATAATGTGCCCATACATTAGGTTACTGGGAACGCATTGTATGTTTCAGCAAAAGTGAACCTAAAAAATATACAGCTAAAATTAGCAAGTTATGGTTGTTGTACAGTTGTAAAACACAAATGCATACACATGATTCAATTGGATACTGTAAAAAGTTGTAAAGCGATTTTTGTGTGACTTCAACTGCGAAGAAGCCTACCAATCAGTACACTGTCACTTATCAGTTTGTGTCATATGATAGAATCAAATTCAGAGTTATCATACTGATATTTAAAAAAAAGGGGGGGGGGAGTAAAATTGAAATTTCGAAGGTAAATATGCCATATGATAAGTCATTTATTCTTTACGAATTTCACCAAAGAAAAAATTTCAAAAGCATGTAAATCAATCTGTTCTGTTCTCGGGGAGGAAATCGTATAGAAAAGCACGTGAGAATTTAGATTTTAACGTTTTAAAGCTGGCGATTCTGATGTTAACGATCGAGAATGTAGCGGCTCTCCACTGAAAAGAAGACAGAGGGATTTGCAAGCACTGCCCCAAGAAGATGCATCTTAAACACAAAATATACTTGCCGAAAAATTCGGAACATCACACAAAAAGATATCTAATCGCTTGCATGCTATGGAAAGGATTCGGAAGACGGGCGCCGCATGCGTTGAGCCAAAGCAACAAGGAGAAGCATATCTTATAAAGTGCATAAATCTGCTAAAATGGATATGTTGTGACAATTCGAAACGCAAAGAACATTGGGTGAGTAGCTGCAAAATTGTAGGAACATCTTTAAGCAAATAATAAAAATATAAAAGAAGCGTAGATGAAAATAAATTATAGGAAGAACATTCAAATATAACAAAAATGTTGTTATTAATTTATATTATCTATTATGCAAAACATTAAGGCTCTCGTCTGCCGGCCATTTTAAATCCGTGCATGTAATGTTAATTCCATGGAATTTCTACTACCGTCCTCAAATTTTACCATTTTATCAATTTGAATGCAAAATAATTCGAGATAAAAACCAACGTTTTTATAAGGTGGCAAAGTTTATTAAAGAAAATTATTGAAATATTAGTTAAAACTGGTTGCAAATATCTAAATATTGCATTGTTAGATAAGTAAGAACGGTTCCCAAAATTTCAGAGCTCTAGCTTGATGGGAAGTTGGTTAAATTAATGATAGAAAATTTGATGACACACTGATACACACACAGACAGACAAACAACAAGTGAAATACATAAAAACGTTAAATTTAAAATTAATTAGTTTATCCGGTAAATTAAATGGTGGAATGCAGTTTAATCCAACCACTCTTGGCGACAAGAATTATTTGGTGGTATTTTCCAAATGTGGCTACCCTGGTCCGTTTTATGGACTTAACGTTTAGCCAAAAAAAATCGCCAAGTTTGGTGCCAATTTTTGAAATCGCGCAAAGTGGTTGGGCTAAACTACATTATTAAAGAAAATATTAGCTAAAATTTGTCGCAAATGTCTAAATATTGCATTGTTAGGCGATTAAGAATGATTCCCAATGTTTCAGAGCTCTAGCTTGAGGGGAAGTTGGTTAAATTAACGATCAAAATTTGATGACACTGATATACACACTCCAAGAGAAATACATAAAAACGTTAAAACTAACTAAAATTAATTCATCCGGTAAATTGAATGGTTGGAATGTAGTTTAGTCAAACCACTCTTGAAGACAGGAATTATTTGGCGGTATTTTGCCCAATGTGGCTGCCCTGGCCCGAATGTTCAACCAAAAAAAAAAAAAATCTCCAAGTTTGGCAATTTTTGAAACCGCGCCAAATGGTTGGGTTAAACTGCATTATTTAAAAAAATATTAATTAAAACTAGACGCGATTGTCTAAATATTGCATTTTTAGGCAAATAAGAACGATTCTCAAAGTTTCAGAGCTCTAGCATAATGGGAAGTTTGTTAAATTTACCATCTAAAATTTGATGGCACACACACACACCTAGTGAAATACAGAAAAAGTTTTAAATAATTCAAAATAAAAACCAACGTTTTTATATGGTGGCAAAGTTTATTAAAAAATTATTAAAATATTAGTTAAAACTGGTCGCAAATATCTAAATATTGCATTGTTAGGCAAATAAGAACGGTTCCCAAAATTTCAGACCTCTAGCTTGATGGGAAGTTGGTTAAATTAACAATAGACAATTTGATGACACACTGATACACATACATACAGACACACACCGAGTGAAATACATAACAACGTTAAAACTAACTAAAATTAATTAATTCATCCGGTAAATTAAATGGTTGGAATACAGTTTAGTCAAACCACTCTTGGAGACAGGAATTATTTGGCGGTATTTTGCCAAATGTTGCTAAATTGGTCCGAACGTTCAGCCAAAAAAAATCGTTGGCAGTTTTTGATATCGCACCAAGTGGTTGGGCTAAACTACATTATTAAAAAAAAGTATTGAAATATAGTTAAAACTGGTCGCAAATGTCTAAATATTGCATTGTTAGGTGAGTAAGAACGATTGCCAAAGTTTCAGAGCTCTAGCATAATGGGAAGTTGGTTAAATGAACGATCGAAAATTTGATGACACACACACACTCTCACACACACGCTAAGTGAAATTCAGAAAAACGTTGTAAAAAGTGCATCCGCAAGTCCAAAAAGTTGAAATTGCTGCAGAATTATCTTTTTCCTCCAATTTTCAAAAATATTTTAGTCTTATTAAAGTTATTTGCTTATGTGTTTCCCGGTTTTTAAAAAATATTCTAAGAAATTCCGCAGAAACCTTCACTATTTTTTACTCTTTCGAATGCACTTGTTTCATTCATATACTCGTAGTATAATTTTGAGGACGGTAGTAGAAATAGGATTCTATAGGATTAACATTACGTTCAAGACATCAAAATGATCATTAGATTATTATACGTCAGAAGTTTAAGGCTCCAACGTACGGGCCATTTTAATTTCGTGAACTATTGAATTTCCACTATCACCTTTAAATATATACTATTTTATCTTTTTGAATGCAAAAAGATGCTTCCGAAATAGCAAAACATGATAAATATTTTTGCGGAAATACTCCCCTCCCCTCCTCTCCCCATTTTTAAAAATATTTTTACTCTTATTTTAATGATTTGGTTGTGAGTTTTCTTATCTTTAAGAAATATTTTGAATATTTTTGAAAATCAGGGGGGAAATGTAATTCTACAGATACCTTCATTATTTTTTGCTCTTTCGGGTACACGTCATTGCATTCAAATAGATCAAATAGTAAAGATGTGAAACCAGTAATAGAAATTCCATAGAATTAACCTTAAGTTCATGACATCAAAGTGGTCAGTAGATGAGAGCCTTAAACAAAAATGCGATCGATAAAAAGTCACAATGATTTTTAGCTCGAGCCATTGTAAAATCTTGTTAAACCTGGTTTCTTTACACTTACAGGATACACGCATCTGAAAATTCAAATTTAATTATTAAAATATTTTTTCTTGGATTTTAATCTAAATTTTCTTCATAGATATATATTATTTAGATTTCCATTTCCATTCGATTATTAAAAATTCGTATAAGTGCTATGCGCCATGGAAAATAACTTTCAAGAGGCTAAAGTTTTACATTTACCACCTTTGGACGAAGATGTAAAGTAAGTTTTTCCTTACAAATGAAATTTACAATGTTTTATACTTTTCATTTCCTAAGATAAAATGTAATCCCACACTCCTAGGTGAATTAAAACAAAGTCCACCCTTTTTTTTCTAACAAACGTGCAAGAGAAAAAACTGAATTGAAAGGCGATGCAGTATACGCCCGGAATGACGTCATTTTTTTTATAAAAAAAATTATTTATTTTTATTTATTTATTTAATTTGTGCCAATGGTATTTTTCGTGCCAAATTTGGCTTTCCGGCGTACACTGCATTGCATCTTGGTCCAGTTTTGTGTCAATCTGATATAAATTCATTATATACTTGGGGCTTGTTAAATCCGATTTTAGACCACGCCTTGATGACAGAAAACGAAACAGCGCTAAATCACACCAATACAGGGTTGCAATATTATAGGTTCTAATAAAATTGCATCACAAGGATTTCGAATTCACCTCATCTATCACGTGTTTCAGCGCCATTTATTTTCTGTTGCCAAAGATAGGACCAAAATAGAATCGTACAGAGGGTTGTATTCCAACAGTGCCAAGTATTCCAAGTACATTTTTTAGCCAGCACGGTAATTCTCGACTTTAGTACATCTTATCTTCGAATAATTACTGCTTCTTACACATTTCACACTTATATTTAAAATATAACCGTATATATCGCAATGTATGTATCAACAAAAAAAAATGTGAACTCATTTGAGACTGTGACATTATGAATATAAATAAAACTTTTTCATGCATCTTGACAAATTTTTTGACTACCATAAAAGAATATATACCCAATGAGAGAAGAGAGTATATATCATGTTTTCAATGGGGTAAAAACACAGCGAGTTGTACAGGATAAGACCTTTGAACACGATATTGAAAAACGAAAATTGCTATCTTCGATCGCCTGACATTGTTCCCTTGGATTCTCTAATTCGGTATTAATAACCTCAATCATAATGGAACTCCTATCCAATATGGTGATAAAGTTGTAATTTACTAAGTTGAAAATAAATATTTTCTTTATTCTTAAGATTCGGCGATATAGAGTTTTTAGACTGGAAAAAAAAAAATAATAATTTGAGATAAAAACTAACGCTTTTAAAAACAACGTTTTTATATGGCGACAAAGTTTATTAAAAAAGATTATTGAAATATTAGTTAAAATTTGTCGCAAATGTCTAAATATTGCATTGTTAGGTGAGTAAGAACGATTCATAAAGTTTCAGAGCTCTAGCTTGATGGGAAGTTGGTTAAATTAACGATCGAAAATTTGATGACACACTGATACACACAC
>BMAW01057459.1:386932-457466 GCA_019974015.1 Nephila pilipes | reverse complement strand
CTATCCTGGTCTGAACGTTCAGCTAAAAAAAATCTTCAAACTTGGCAATTTTTGATATCGCGCCAAGTGGGTGGGCAAAACTGCATTATTAAAAAAAAGTATTGAAATATAGTTAAAACTTGTCTCAAATGTCTAGATATTGAATTGTTAGGCGAGTAAGAACGATTCCCAAAGTTTTTGATGACACACTGATATGTACACACACACCAAGTGAAATACATAAAAACGTTGTCAAAAAAAGGTACTTCCCTGTTATAGCGGCGCCCGTCAAATTCCAATTATGCCAAGGTCGTCACCAAACTCGTGAAACCTATCTAGCAATACAACATTCCTTGATGATATTTATTAGTCACTTGGCGATTCATCATCGGGCGCCTCTATAACAGGGAAGTACCAGAAAAAGTATAATTTCAGCTATAGATTGGTAAATTTGTGAAAAAAGAATTAGATATTAATTGACAAATTATTATTTATTTACATGCAAATAAGCCTTTTTAAAAAATGAATAATCTGAAAGGACTTCCTTTGATGTTTATTCAAACAGTGCTCTTTTGAGTGTATTTCAATTTTCATACCCATTTCAGTTCTCCTCAATGTCTTGTCTAGCTATATTTAGATTTTATACGTGTGTTTCTTTATAAAAACTGGTCACTGTAGCCAAATGATCATGGCAGTGAGCTCACGGCAGGTGTTGTTTTCGTCAAGTCGAAGGTTCGAGTCCTGATGCTACAAAAAACCCGCCAGATGCTTGTTAAATCTGTTGAGGCTCCAAGTCCTCTTAGGGTATGGTATGGTAATGGAACTCCTTTCCAATATGGTGATAAAACTGTATGTTAGTTTGGAATAGAGATGCATTCTCAAATTTCATCTTCGTCACTTCAGAAGTACGAGATCCGTCGCCAATATCCCTTACTACTTCTAAGTGCGCGAACTTAATACACAATCAATCCTTGTAAAAACTACACTCAAAACGATACATATTTTTGGTATAACCATACTACTTGGTGCCTTTCTTGTCTTGGCGAACTTTCTTAGAGCTCTGGATAGCTTGTTTCGTTCGGCTTCTTTCCTGGCGATGATTGTATTGGTAATCATATCATTTAATTCTCCATTTTTAACTTTTTCTATAAAATGGCATGGTATTTTCCCGTAATAGATATCAAAATACGGGATTTTTTGTGATGAAGCCGAAATGATCATGCAACATTTTCTATCTTGTCGTAAAAAGGAAGATGTTCATATAAAAATGTGTTTTGTTGGTCATGCATTCCTTTCATTACTTCCGTTCGATTAATTTACTAATGGTGCGAAGGATTCATTTCAGCACAACTATATAATAGGAACATATTACAATAAATCCTTCTTACCATTTTGTTGATCCGGCACTCAATGTTATCCACATTCTGTTGAACACGTGTGATACAATGCAAAATGGCGGATTAAATGGAAGAGAATGACTGCCCGTCAGCTTTGTAGTCCTAGTGAATAGAATTTATGCCGCGTCGCCTGAATTCGAAAGAAAATAATTACTTTGCACAGTTGGATGTCATAAAATTTATGCCTGCTCTTTATGTTCAACAACTTCTTTAGTTAAAATTCCAAAAAGTTTATTTTTTGCATATTTGTGATTAAGGATGTAATTTTATTAAAACTGCTTCCCCTCCCATGAATTTAAACGTTCTTCTTCTTCTTCTAGAGAAGAAATAGTGGCTATTAGAAAGCCTAGTTTCCTGGAAAGAAAGAAACCCAAACGCGCCATTTTGACGTTAAAATGCATAACCGGAAAGTACCAAATATGACAGAAAAATTCTAATTACTAATTTATGGATATATCTGGGACATATCCTTCAGTTTTAACAAAAGAATTTCTGAGCAGTTTTATTTTGAATTCTGAGCAGTGTAGGCTCAGAATTCAAAATAAAACTGATATAAATAAAAGATGTTTTCTTTAAATAGTGACGAGTTTCGTTTTATCTTTTTATATACAAAGAGATTGAAAAATTAGCTGACTTCTCTACATATAAACTCGGTAGATGATTACACAATTAAATAATTCGACATAAAAACCAACGTTTTTATATGGTGGCAAAGTTTATCAAAAAAATTATTAAAATATTAGTTAAAACTGGTCGCAAATATCTAAATATTGCATTGTTAGGCAAATAAGAACGGTTCCCAAAATTTCAGAGCTCTAGCTTGATGGGAAGTTGGTTAAATTAACAATAGACAATTTGATAACACACACACTCACACACACACACACCAAGTGAAATTCAGAAAAACGTTGTAAAATTCGTCTATTTTTACTGCATTTTAAATAAATCGATATTTATCAATCAATTATTGTGAACATTATGAAACGATAATTATCCAAATAATTTGATTATGAATTTTTACTTTTTTTTCTTACATAAGTTATAAAAAAGGAAGAATATGACTAATTGTTGTTTATAAATATGGCTTCCAGTTATCAACAAATTCTTTCGTCTCACACTGTGTTGTTTTATTTGCACGAAATTCTAAATACGAAATATTTTTATCACATAACGCTAGAATTAACAGTTTAAATTTTGATTCTATCTTCCCTCACGTCGGATTGTTTTTGCTTTTCAGAACCAACACAAGTATGTACTGAAAAAATTTTACTGGTTTTAAGATACCTCCGAAAATTAATACATAGCATTTCATTTCAATGCAATGGAATATCTATTGAACTCTAATGAGAGCCATGAACAAAATGAAGAGCGAAATCCTTTAACAAGATTCTGAAATGTATGAGAATATTTCACAATGTAAAAGAAATCTCCATCTCTTACAATAAAAATAGGATACTTACCCATTTCTCAAGCACAAGCGATAAAGTCTCCAAAAATGATACAACCGACGCCAAACGGAATATATGTATACTGTTTGTAGTTGCCAATAAAATTTAATTGGCGAGATGGAAAAGTACCAAATATAGTTCTTATACCTTGTTGAAATAGCCATTGCACAAAACTATATGACTTATGTATTTATTCTGTTGGATAGATCTAATATTAAATGAACTTCTTTATCTGAATTGGTAAAGTTAAGCTCACTGATATTCAGAATTTCACGTATAATGAATTGGGAGAAATATGCACCTTTGTGCTCTAGTTATACAAAATTTAATCCTGAATCAACTAAGAAATTTTTTTAATTATGCTTCATTCTATTCAAGTTAATTTTGATATCTGGTTTGAGAAATATCCAGAAGTATAAAATAACATTTAATTTCTGCATGAAAAATCTTAAAATTATAACATAGTTTCTCGTAAATTATTAGAAGTAAACTTAGTTTCTTTCAATCTATCGCAATTCTATTCATAAATTTTTTTCGATTCTTATTCAGTCGCCTCAATATAACTAAACGGTTACTGAATTTTCAAAATAACCCAAAGAAAACCTAAATCTTACCACTGAAGAAATATTGATGAGTTTTAGATTCTTAAGTGTTATCGATGACATACATTTTCAGTAATTTTCCGTTGTCGCCATATCACGCATTTGAACACCAAAATGGCGCATTTTGAATTGTTTCTTTCAACAATATATCCATCACATATCACAACTGCTTCTGCTGGGAGTTCAACTTCTTGAAAATAATTTTTTGAACATTTAATGAAAAATTACTGAACACTAAGCAAATGGCATAAAAAATTTCAAATGCCGTCTAACACAAAAGAATCTTTTCTTTCAAATTGATCCGATATCGTGTGAAATTTATTACATTTTATTCCAAAAAAAAGCATGACTTTGATTGGAATTCATTAACATCGGTTTTAAATTTATTTTTCACTAGCTAACAATTACATTACTTGTACATACTAATTTTAAAAAAAATTAAATAACGTGCTGCATACTTTTCCCAAGTAAGCTGTAACAAACAGTAGAAAAATATTACATTTTGTTCGTAGGAAATCCTTTAAGATATTCGACATCGGTGTGATACAAGACAATTACAATTGCAGCTCCAAGACCAACTTGATGGATGAGATAGAAGAAGAAAAGTCCGTCATAGTGATCGTAAATAATAAATTGGGCAATGAGGTTTGCTTATGGCTGACACTTGGCCAATGTGTCCAGCATATAACATTAGCAACTGCATTGGGAGCCATGATATGTGCAACTGGAGTCAATGAGAATATGATGAAGATTGCAAAGCCCTTAGCTGTTAGTAGCGTTGCGATGAGTATTGGACACTATTTAATATGGCATCAGAAACCTTTGAACCAGTATAGGTAAATGATAATTTTTTATAATGGAGTTTATTTATTGCCACAGGAATTTTAATTTTAGATACATAGGGCATATTTAAAATAATATATTTATATTTGTTTCTATGTATATATCCTTTTTTGCATCCTTTTTTGATGACAATGGAAAATAAAGAAATAGGATATATATCGTATTACTAAACTTTTCACCCACGTTCAGAACTTAAGATGACAGTATACCTTCAAAACTCGTTGTTTGGTCATGTTATAGACTTTTTTTTTTAAATTTTTGGTCTCGTATTAAAATGAAATATTTTATCTTTAAAAATTTGTTTATGTATAGATTTTTTTGTTTAATTTGTTTTCTTATTTTGACCCTGAGTTACAGCTGTTTTAATACATTACTTGATCATGAATTTTTCTGACCGGAAAAAAAAGGCTCTAAAAATGATATTTTCCATTACTACAAAACACAATAACTCAAAATGTTATGTCTAACTGAACGTGACATTTTATGTATATGTTTTTCATATATTTATACATAGAATAGATTATTTTTGAGATTTCATACTGAGCAGAAGTGTTTTTTACATTGCAATAAAGTGAAAATTACAATGACTTTTAAGGAAAATTTCAATGTTCAGAACTCAACATTGCAATAGCTTCCCGCATAAGGGTCATAGTATTAAAAAATAACAATATATTCTCTAAATAAAGTTACATTCTTTATTATTCAAATTACAAAATGTCGATACATTTATTTATTTTGAGTTACCATGTTTTGCGCAGTCTTAATTTTTGCTTATATATGTATAAAATGCTCTTTGACATTAAACATATACCTAACAAAAATTTTCTTAAGAGTTTTTCTAATTTTGAAACCCCATAAGATCATGTAATATTTAATTGTGGATAGCATTTAAATTAGTTCTCAAAATTTTCTTCGGATAGTGCACTGTTACCTTATTACTTTTTGCAGCGAAAAATTTTTCGTTCAAGACCATGGCGTTTCAAAGAATTAAAACTTTGTAGAACAGTAACAATTTAAGAGTATGTTTTACTAAATACATGCTAATTTAAAGTGACAAAAAACATTTTAAATCTCATTTAATTTAATTTGAGTTTCTATGAAATGTTTTTGGGGTTTAATTTGTATGTGTGCTTTCATGCGGTGAAGAAAGATTATTAATAATTAATAGGAAACTATAATTCTTTGCTAATGCTTGAGTATATTTTAACATGTGACATTTTAAAGTAATCTACCTTCCTATTTATGTTGATATTGCAATGCCAGTAGCTGATTAGCAATTAAAGTTAATTACATGTTCTGAAAAAAACATGTGTTATATCAGAATTTGCTCAGATATTTTTCAAAAAAAATATCTGAGCGAATTCTTATTTTATTAATGATGTAGAATGCTTCTTGTAGAATAATTAATTTTTTTCATATAGAAACTGCAATTAAAAGTTTTGGAGAATTATCTAAAACAGATGCATGACTTTTGTTAGTATTATCTTCCAATTCCATTGGAAATACAGTTTCAAGTGGAAAGTTTGAACTTTGTTATCTTCCTCTTCCAAACGACCTTTTTTAATGGAAAGACCACTTTGCAGACAATGTACAGACTTAAAGCTGTGTAAGTAGGGAGAATCTTGGCTACTAATTTGGTCTACAAATATCTTCCAGTCATCAAATTTGGCGGCAAAACTAAAATTCTCCAGAAGAAAAGAGGAGCCCTTCGATCAGACTAGAATATAATTTGAAGAGTTTATATACGCTCTGTGTATCAATGAGTGGATGTACATAGTGTGTATCAATGAGTGGATAATATACTATGTGTATCAATGAGGGGATGTATTGTATATAAGTTAGAATAGGGGCTAATGCGGCATTGAGATTGTGAATTGAATTTCTACGAATGTGCGAACTTTGCGTTGATTCTATTGTGTACTTGTATTCTCACAGCAATGGCAAGAAATTACGAAGCCCCTATTTATTTTAAGATTACTTTACCCTCTCATAAAAAAAAGAAATTTAACGCTGCACAATTTAAGATAGCTTCAGAATTGGTTAAATTGGTTTAGAGGGTTAGCTTTTTTAATGATTTTGCTTGGTATAGCAAAATTAAGGGGCCAAGACGAAAACACCTGGGATTGAGGGGAATGAGGGTCGCTAAAACATTAAGATAAGAATTAAGAAAGCTACACCCCCCCCTCCTCAGCCGAATTACGATTACATACTCCGAGGACGTACCTTTAAGCAGAACAGTTGCATTCCCCAGCGCTTTTCAAGGAAGAGGGTACTTCAGATTGCATCCGGTGGAATAAAGTTCCAGTAGTCGTTTTCTGTTGTCCATGGAAGGAAGAAAGGGTTTAAAATTCAAGTGAAATAGAATTTTAGGTAGAAATTAAGTGCCGTGCTTGATACCGTGAACGATATTGAGAGAACTTAATAAGAGGAAATTTAAAATCAAGAACTAAATGATGCAGAAAAATAAAATATCAATGGAGATCGCTGTTTTCTTGGCGTCCTCTGCTTAGAATACGAGTTTTGTAGAAATTTCCAATTGGCAGTTTTTGAAAATAAAATTCAATTTATTCTAAATTTCTAATTAACATTCAAAAGATTTTACAAATTGAGAAGTTACCGAAAGCTCACGCTTCTACCATTTCAGATGGATTGCAGCTGCAACCTCTCAAATTGGGGAAGCATACAGAATAATTAATCTCAGAATTGGTTTATAGAGCAAGATCTAATTCCTGAAGGTCGGCTTATTCTTTCGAAAAATAAAGCGAATGAGCAATCTGCTCATTTTAAAAGCCTTTTGATGAACTTCGTGGATGTGGTGGACGTTGGCTTTTTACGTCTAAAAACAACCCTGGGTACTTATATTCAGTGATCCGGGGTCAGGCTAATAAAAAATAATGGTGTTCCACAAGGTCCTGATACACCATTGTTTCGTAAAAGGATTTGGTTTTATCAACGTTGCACTTGAATCAACACGAAGGCTATATGTGATAGACCTCGTAATTTTGAACTTCAGTCAAGTGACGAGGCCGACATCTGAGACAGCACCTCTCATCTAACATCCACACCATGGAAGTAGGAGGATTTTGAGCCACGACAGATTTAGCTTAAATCAGTCCAGGCTACATTGCGGGTCCATAATGGTCCAAGGCTTGAACCCACTACTCGAAGAAAACTGCCGATCGCGAGTCCACGACCATGACCACTAGACCACCGCGGTCACTCGTAAAGAGGAAGTGTGCCCTTTTGGATTAATTGGCTTTAATTTTCCTTTTAATGAGCTAAAACTATAATCGAGAGATGTAATTCTACAATCTGTTTATGATTTCTCCAATTCCACATGTTTTGGGATATAACAACAGCATCGTCGGCTTACATGGCCAAGTGAACGTTTGCAGCTTCTAATGTCATTAATGCACTGATCTAAAAGTTCGCATATAAAAGACTCCCCTGGCGGACCCCGTTGAGGATTGGTCCATGGGGCAGAAGACTGTCTTTTCAAATCTTACTCTTAAACTGCGAGAGTCTAGGTACGAGTGAATAATTTTGGCTAATTGGTCAGAAATACCAAGTCGCTTCAACTTGGAAATAAGGCTATCCTATCAAATCTTGCTAAAAGCTTCAGCAATGTCCACAAAAAGCATATCCAAGACTTCGTTTTTTTTTTTAAAACCCATCCCGAACCTGCTCAGTCATTCTTAATAACTGCGTTATAATGGAGAAGTTTGTGACAAAGCCATAATAATATTTCAAGCTAAGCAGGTATGATTCAAGCGATTCATAAGA
This sequence comes from Nephila pilipes, assembly GCA_019974015.1. Taxonomy (NCBI): domain Eukaryota; kingdom Metazoa; phylum Arthropoda; class Arachnida; order Araneae; family Nephilidae; genus Nephila; species Nephila pilipes. Next base: position 449,414 of record BMAW01057459.1, on the reverse strand, counting down.
ATGAATTTGTATGCTTAACTTAAACTCGGAAGTAATGAGATAGGACCATAACTTTGCGGGGTTTCATAATTTGAATGACATTTGAGGATGGGTACCATCATGGCAGCCTTCCAAGCCCCTAGAAAATAACAGTTTTCCATGAAGATTAAAGAGCAGCTTGGAAACGAGAATAAATTTAACAGCGAAAATTTTAAGGGTGCGATTTTAACCTTTTGAGGACGGGCACTTTCGAGAAGGAAGTCCTGATAAGGACGGGTGTTTTTACTACATTACTTACCCCCTTTCTCGTCAATGATTGACATTTTTAAGTGTCGTCCGACAAAAGGACCAAATTGAATGTTTGAACCTGCTGTGCAGTGGGGATGTTTGAATTCCAAGAAATCCCTAACAACCAATGAGTCTCCCTTTTTTAGGGGAAGTTCCCTCTGAAAGCCGCTTTGCTGTTATTTGTCCGTTTCCATTTCAAGAAACTTTGGGAAAGATGTTCTGAAAATTGAAGCAATTTTTTTTCCTACAATTTCCTTGTATTATTCTTAGTATCAAAATTAGAATTTTCATGCAGAACATTATTCTATTCATATACAATAATCCGGAAAGATCTAGAATAATTATTTTATTTAGCAATATTTATAGCCGGCAGTGAAGACAACCCCGTTACATGATATAATTATCAAATTATATTATATACCAATTCAAATTTTAATACATAAACAATATGAATTATCTATTTATACACACAAAAATTCTCCTCTAATTATTTAGGAAGTGTGAATATGCTTTTAGCATCTAAAAATCTGAATAAATTTGTAATTCTTTTGAATAATTAAGGAAAATGTTGAAATTATTAAAAAAATTTGTAATATTTTCTATTAATCTGAATTAATAACAGAAATAAATCAGTAATGGAAAAAAAAAGTCTTGTATTGTTTTAATTTTTATCGAATTTAATAATATCTGTATTAATTTGGAACATTTTAACTATTCCAGCAATATTTCTTTTGCTTGAAACTTTTACTCTGAATTTAATATAAAATACTACATTAAAAAAATAAATATTTATTTCATTTATTCAAAGATCAAATATTCAAAAACATGTTTAAAAGTATGTAGCATGAAAACATATTTAAATTTTATAATCTTTATTAAATACATTAAAAATTTACAAATATTATAAATTTATTTTATATATATCAAAGCCATCCATGTAACATATTCTGAAATGTTTAGTTTGAAATTACGGTTGAAGTTCTTCAAGAAATATATAATAATATAACCGTTAGAAAATTTAGATAAATATTATCCTTTATAATCAAAATGATTAATCGAAAAGAAAAGAAAAATATTGAGAATATATCAATGTGATAGATTTTCGATTAAATTCCGATTTTCTCAAATCAACGACAGTTGATTGATTAGTTTTATTAACGTCGTACTAGAAGCAACACTTAAACTATTAGTTGCAAACCACGTAATTTTGAACCTCGGTCATGTGAAGAGGATGACACTTGAGCTGGCACCTCCCTCTCCTAACTTCCACACCACGCCAACAGGAGGACTTTGAACCTTGACAGAATTTATGTGTATCAATCTCGAATACACAGTGGGTCTTTAGTGGCATCAAGGCTCGAACCCGCAACTCGACGAAAACTGTCTGCCACGGGTTTGCGACCGTTATCACTAGAATACCACGACCGCCAAATCAACGATCAATTGTTTTAATATTGTTTAATTCTCTGAAACTCGAAATAAATATCCGTGAAGGGACATTCACATTATATGCTAATGAAGAGCAAATGTACATTAAATAAATTTAAGTTTAAAGATTATTTATAAGCATCGATAATCTAAAAGTCAATAAATGTTATATTTTTTTAAAAAAAAATCAGTTGTGCTTTTTGACAGTTATATTACTGAGCCAATAGAAATTGTTTCTTACCAAATTATAATTAATAAAATATGTATATTATTCTTAAGAAAAATCTTACATTTTTTTTTCCTCATAAAACGTTATTCGTGATGAGCTTAAATGCTTATTTTTCATGTATAGTTTCAATAACATTAGCATTATACGGAAATTATGTATAAAAGAGAGTAATACTCTATGTCTGAACACTAAGAGTAATACTCACAAATATGAGTATTACTCTTAGAATTTAAGGAATATTTTTCAATCTAATGCACCAAAAATTAAAAGAGTAATACTCAGATTTTTAGTGATAAGAAGTGAAAATAGTAATAATCAAAATAAATAAAGAAAGAAAATAATTCAATTCAGTTCAGTTCTTAGGGTAACATTTCTTTTATTACAAAGTGTAATACTGTTAGAGGAGAAGCTAAAACTATTGGGGATCGGGGAGGAAACCTTGCTAAAGTCCCCTTATTATAATTATTCTATAAAAAATCCATCATTTATTTCATAAAATAAATAGGTATAGTGACCTGGAAACAAAAATATTTAAGATTAAAGAAAACAATTTCTGCCAGTTTGATATTTCCAGAAATGTTTTTATCTTTTCATTCTCGAACAAAGCAAAAAATTGTTTTCGAGCTAGCTTTGAATTCTGAATCTTTTTAGCTGCTACATTTTTAATGAAAATGATTGCCGAAAAATTTTACTAGATTCGTTGTTGACAAAAGACAGTTTTTAATCAAATTAAAAAAAGCCTTTCTTGCAAGAGGCTAGTGAAAAACGCTTTCAAAAAAAATTGTCCCAAACATATATTTAAAAACTTAAGGTTTATTAGACGTATAAGCCGGACATCCACGGCGACTTTGTAAGAAAGGAATTGCCGACACATATAACGTCAATAAAATCGGGAATGAATTATAATCATTTGAAGTCGAGAATGAATGAATGCGAAGGAATAGTGCCCCTGAAACCAATTATCTCGTTTCCCTTTCATGTATAAGGTTTAAGTTAGCACTCGGCACTTTTGGAGCTAACCCTAACCTAGTTTTGAATGCACTTCATTGTGCATTCAAAGATTTAAAGATCCAGATAGACAGGCTTAGAATGGCTGGACACTAAAGATTTATTGACACTTTATCTGTCGTATAAGTTTCAACTATCTAATGTTAGAAGGGGGGGGAAGGGAAAAGCGAATTTTTCCACAGCAGTTTTCTAACAACCAAGTAGGATAATATATAGTTTTTACGTTTCAAAATTTTACTTTGAAAAAAGAAGTAGAATGTTTTATTTCAAAGAACCTTCTCTAGTTATGATAAAGTTAAGAAATACAACTCTTTAGGCAGAATTTTAGAATTAAAATAATCAATGAATGTGCATTTTTCTCTTACTGCTAATTGTATTATATAATATTGTATTTTGCTTGAGTTTAAAAATTCAATTCAACTTACAGAAACTTGTTTTTTAAAGATTTTTGAAGAGAAAAACAAGGGGGAAATGTAGGTATTGCTAGTTTCTGTTCTATTTTTTTTTTTTTCCAATTTATCTCCACAAGTTTTTACATTTGCATATGAATGAATGGATCATCAATAAAAAAATAATTGCATTCATAAATGAATGCAAATAAGGAAAATACATGGTTCGAAAAACTAACTATATTCGTCCTTTTTTTAGAATCATTGATACAAATCAACTACTGCATAATAGGTCATGTTTTGTGCAGTTTTTTTTTTTTAAACTAATTTTAAACAATTTTAATAATTTCAGCACTCATTCAACGGAGCATTGTATTTTCTAACACTCACTTTATTCGGTACATGTTTTAATTTTGTTACAAAAAAAATTATTTTCCTTTTTCGAATATTGTTATTAGAGTATAACTCAAAATATTCTTTTTTTTTTTCTTGAGTGTGTGGTTACAGTGTTTTATGTTTGTAATTAAAACTTTTGATAAAAATTTTATTTCCCACCGCTATAATGAAAAGAAATTATCGAACAAGGATGAGTTGAATTCTATTTCAAAATATATTTCTACTATTTTTGAATTACTTATTCATGCTAACTTATGGGAAAACAGTTCCCTAAAATGAGAGCATGTAAAAAAATTATATACCCTTTTTTTAAATATAGAACTTTTAAAATATATTTACAAACTTTCATAGTTCCAGCGTACTATTTTAATTTTCTTTCATAGAATGCGCCATTTTATTTCATTGACCTTTAATTTTTTTTTATTCTTTTTATCTTTTTCACGACACCATGCATTTACAATTCCAAGTCTTTTTTATAAAAAAATATAAGATATCGAATTTATTCTACGCATGCAATAAGGATTTTGAAAAATAGTTCTTTTTTAAAAACAACCTTCAAAATTAGATGTAACAATTCTTTTTACTGTTTTTCGTAGCAACTGATAGAAAAAAAATAATTGCAAAAATGTAAATGTTAGTATTAGAACCAAATCCGCACATAGAATTGTGAAAAATGATTCTAAGAAATTAAGAAAAAGATAACTTAAAAATATTAAAATTCACTGTGGTGAAAATTTTAAAACATTATAATATCTTGAAAATAGTAAAAAATTTAATTAATTATTTATTTAAAGATGAAGTTTTTTCTTTCTTTCTGGAATGCATATTTTATGTGTATCCATATATAGTGAAAAAATTATTTTCTTATAATATTACAAAATTGCTCAACTCAGGTTTGTAAAAAGACACCAATAGTCAATGTAATAATTAAAGCTCATAAATTTGCGCAATGTAATTGAACATAATGTGTTTATATGAAAACATTAAAATTGTCATTCTATAATTCTAATATCAGTTAATAATTTCAGTAAGTTTCTCTAATGTTAAAACAAATTGTGGATACTTACTTATGTGTAAATTGTCCGCAAATTGCATTATAGATTACAAATAATTTTTTAAGTAGTTTTACAGTCTTAATTGATAATAGAAATAATAAGCTGAACAACTTTTAAGTATGGTTTTTATCTGTGCTGGTAATATCTGTTTTCTTTTGCATTATGCAAATATGAAATTATCCTACTTTATGCAATCAAAGTAAAAGAAATTGCTTTATGTTAAAAATATCTCTTAAATTCATAAAATTTTTCACGATAACATTTTTATACAACATGCATTTCTTCTAAAACTACTAACTTGAACAATAACATAAAAAGATTAATATAAATCAGAAGAAAAAAAAATTATTTCCAAATAATGAGATGTGTACGATATAAAATAATTCATTAATTATTTATTCTTACAGTAAAAAAAAATTATTATTTTAGGTATAATATTTAGCACAAAAAAATAGAAATAATACAAACTGTTTGCTTAAGAGAAATTAAAATTTTTTATTTAAATTTTATATGAAAAATTGAGCATATCAATTCTCACATTTTGTACTGTTAATAATATTTTCATAGATTACGTCAAATTTTTATACTCGTAAAAAATTTGCTCAAAATGATAATAAAATATCAAATTAAGAAAAATAAATCATTTTATTTCAAGTAAAATGAAGTTATTAGTCTGTGATATATTAAAAAAAATGTTCGAAATTATTTCTGTTACAAAATACTTCAAGTTAAAGTAAAATATTGCAATTCAAAATCACAAAAAGGGAGAAAAAAAGGGATTATTCGAGAAGCGTGTACAAAGGCGGTCTATCACTAAAACCTCCGAATACAAAGAGGGGTGGTAAAGTGATTGGCATTTACGAGCTCTACAGCGTTTCGAAAGCTGTTACGAGGGGAAGGAACTCCTTGGTCGATTTCACGACCAACCCCGTCCTTTAAGATACTGTTCCTTTTGGTCGCGAACGCGACCGCCCGGCCTCTAAAGGTTAAGATAGATCCAAACCTGGATGTGTTTTTTTCTTTGTATGTTTATTTTTAGATTTGTGATGAATTCCTACACTTCACTAAACTGGGCGTTTTCAGAAAGGTGAGTCAGTCCGAAAACTTTTAAACTTTTCTCTCAGTATATTCAGAAAACTTGGGGTTATCAGTATTGTAATTTGGTTCAAATTGCTCTTAAAGGCTCTCAGCTATATCCTCCGTTTTTTCATTGGGGGCTACAGGGCTACTGTGAAGGGTACCCTTCAGAGAGGGGGGGGGTTATGAGGAAAAGGTTTTTTTGAGTAGGGAGGTTGCCCCCTAAAGAGTAATTGTGTCTGAAAGGGAACCATACCACGTTTTCCCCGCCTGTTTTTGGAAAAGTGCTCAATTTTCTTCAAAATCTCATTGCAGAATGTACGCCAGACCTCAATATTAAGTGACGGATCTCTAGAATTTTGCCAATATCTCTTTACACAGTCTCGTTGACGAATTTTGATTATAATGCCACGAGAAAGCAGGAGAAGATGAGGTTTAAATTTTGGTTTTGAGGCTGTCGAAAGTGCTTCAGAGAGAATATATCCCAATTGAATAATCGTGTATTCAAATGTATGTGCATATTAATTGTTTTCTGTTATAAGAAAGCAATTCTACTTACTAGAAATTATCAGAGACAGAATAAAAATTTGGATTTACTCGTAAAGAACCTGCTAATTCAATGTATAGATATTTCTTCCATTTAAAAAGACGATCAACCGCTCACCAATATTATAAATATGCACTCATGGACAAAACAATTAGCGCACCAAGAAGGAGTCGTCAAAATGAAACGAATTTTTACATACGTAATGACTACTTTAATATAAGTAAATGATTAGAAAATCAGAGAAAAATGACCATTTATTTCAGAGAAAAAGGCAAAAGAACGGAGGTCTTAATACCCTGTTGAACCCCTTGTAGCGCGAATGCAAGATGCGATACGATCGGGCATTGAAGATTGTAAGTTCTGTATGATGTCTTGAGACATTTCGTTCCATATTTGCTGTAACCTTACCTCTAGTTCATTCAAACTCGTGGGATGCCCTACTCGCCGTCCCAAATAATCCTAGATATGCTCGATTGGAAATAAATCTGGGGATCGGGCAGGCCAAGGAAGGGTAGTAACAGTGCGGAGACAGATTTGTGACACCATTGCCGTGGGAGGTCGATCATTGTCTCGTTGAAAAATGGCTCCTGTGAGCCGTTGCATGAGTGGCAACACATGTGGTTGCAGGATGTCATGGACATACCGCTGGGCTGTCATGGTGCCATGGATCAATTCTAGGGGTGACCGTGTATCGTAAGCAATGACACCCCATACCATCACACCAGCTGTGGGAGCGGTGTGTCGCTGTAAAGAAAAGGCAGGATAGAGGCGTAGTGTCATCACTGCTGAGATTGAATCTGGATTTGTCGCTAAAGACGACCTGGCTCCATTCCTCTGCAGTCCAGTTTCCTCGTGCGGGGCACCACTCCAAACGGAGGCGTCGACGGGTTGGCGTCAAGGGCAGCACAAGTAATGAATGCCGCGATCCCAAATGTCCTTCAGCTAGGTGCCTTCGTATGGTTCGAGAAGACACAGGGGCCCCTAGTGAAGGTGCTACCTGTGCCTGGATGGCGGCCGATGAAGCAATTGGATGTACGCGTGCATTTCTTACGATGTGGCGGTCTTCTCGACGACTGGTCTGTTGAGGGTGTCCTGAGCCTGGTCTTCGTGTAAATGACATTTCTTGGATCTACTGGTCCCAACACCTCCTCACAACACAATCAGAGTGGCCTAATTGACGAGCTACTCGCTTAGCTGACCACCCAGTTTCCATCATGCCGATGATTCTCCCCCTCTCATGCTGCGACAGCTGCTCATATTGTCTACGAAAACGGCGTAATGGCATGTCTACCTCAGCTCTTCCTTTGTAAACGATTCAGCACACTCAAACAGTCTTTGGTTACCTGTTTTATACTGCACGGAGAACGGTTAAACGCCCTCTACCGGCAATACGTAATTCGCAATCACGCTGCATTTCTAATCATTTGCATATTTCACAGACATGTACCTTCATGCCAAGTTTCGCAATTATTCCTTGGTGTGCTAATTTTTTTGTCCATGAGTGTATTTAGACATGAGTTTGTTAGATGTTGTTATTTAAATATATATTTTGAAACCAATGTATATATATATATATATTATTTTATTACTTTTTTTTTCCTTTCAGAGTAGCACAAGGTCAGAGTATAAAAAGCTGGTTAAAAGACACACAAGAGCCATCTGTCACCATTATTGTGCGAAAAGTGGTGCCGTGTTTCACAAGGGTGATGCACACTTTTGCATCTGCAATGGCACTAGCGGTAACTTTTTGGCCAGATATCAAATCTTTAAGAATCAAAGAAAATTTGGGAAGTATCTTGAACCGTAAGCCAGAGGTACCAAATATATCAGAAAATGTTAAGGATATCTTCAACCGATAAGAAATCGAACAAATTCAATTCTAATTTAAAGTAAATGGATAAGCTGTAAGATCAGTTTTCTTTTCTTTTTTTTTATTATCATTTTAGAGGACAAATGGAATAAAAAGAATGTGTTTTTATTTGAAAAAAAAATTTTTTTTTTTTTGGCGAAATAACTCATTCAAAGCAAAAACGAGGAAAAATGAAAATAAGAATTCGTAATTTACTTAATCTTTTCTTAAAAATTATTTTATTAGAAAATTTGGTAAAAAAATTAATCAAATTGATTATCCATAAAGAATTATGCAAAGTTTATTTTTAGAGCTCTGAATCCTCACATAATACATAATTCATAATACGGCAGAAGAGAACTATAGTAAAAGAAACAAAAATCAATTCGAAAACAAAAATTCAATAAAAGATAGAGTTAAAAAAATAGTTTAAAACTGATCGGCCTACATTTGAATTTAAGTCAATAGTAAAAATTAAGGAGAAAGAGTATAATTTTTGAGACAAATAACATATAATGCTTACATAGCCTAAATGGAAAATGCAATAAAACCAACTTTAACCTCCTCAGTCTCAGCGTCGTCTATGGAGACACTAAACAACACTTCCAAAAAATGCCGCCAAGTTTAAAGGGGGAAAAAAGCGTCATTGGTACAAAGAATTAGTTACTTTTCTTGTTAATAGATGGGAGTTCTGAAAAAAAAAAGATTTTTAGTGAACATTTTACATACGTACCTTATTTATGGTAAAATGAAAATGGTGTTTTCCGAGAGAAAGAAAATTATACGCTTGCGCATCGCTAAGTGTTCATATTTTTTATTATTTGTGTAATAAGAAATTATTAAACACACAGTTGAATCCCTTAAATTAGCTGTTTATATATAACATTATTAATTTCTTACTCAAATCTTTCCACTTCTGATTTAGAATGCAGTGTCGCCTGTAGGAGACATTGGGCAATGGCTATCAAAATCATTCGATTTGAAACTATAATTATGGCATATATTTCAGCTCGGAATGATATTCTTTAATTGCTAACTGAATTCACCAAATCTATATATTTAAAAGATACAGGAAAGAATCTGTCAGAAAATGAAATGAAACATAATCAGTGATCACTGTAAATATGTTTAATTAAAAATTTCCCAGAATTCGAATGTATTGGGCACAAAAAACTATATAACTCCCGTACTCGCAGACAATATTTTTAAAAAAATCACGAGTTTTCAATAAGAAACAACTTAAAATTAAGAAATTATTTAATATTGTAAGATAAAGAGAAAAAAACGAATGATAAATTTTTGTGAAATTAGGATTCTTCTGCAAACAATTCGGACAGGAATATTTTGTGATTCAAATTTTACATTATTCTCATTATGCTAATTATTATGAGTTACTCATTAAGTTAAGATTAAGGAAATATTTTAAATCAACATCATATCACCTCCAGGAGACACTTAATTTTTCAAAAATAAAATTAATTTTTCTAACATTTTTTCAGTACTTTCTCATGTATTTAGAACCGATTGATACAAATTATTCTAAAATTTATAGTTCAAAGTTGACCTTGGATCTGAGGAGGTTAAGTGCACTTCTATTGTTCACGAAGTAAACGTCTTTGCATCATTTTGTATGGTTCATATTCGAATTGTTCAATATAAAAATGAATTTTTTGCACTTTTTGTATTTTCTTTATACCCCCCCCCCGCAATATCCGGTTTCCAATATCCCAATAAACCGGCGTAAACGAAGTTTTGCTATACTTATGTTGTAATATTTTAGGTGTAGTTAGAAGAATAAAAACGACCGTAATAGAAATGAAAGTCAGATCTAGAAAACATTTATCCATAATATTTAAAATAAAGATAATAAACCTCGCAGTAACAAATACTTTTTCTAGCGATCTTTGTATACATATTTCATACACAAATATGCGATGGAAAGGAAAATAAATTGCACATTTGAAGCAGGATTTCTTTTGCAAGCCTCCTTTTAGGTAACTATTAGTTTATATATATAAAAAAAATAAAAAAAAAACAGAATTTCATCCTCTTCGTTGGTAAAATAACACAATCCATTATTCATTTAAATTATTTGAATTCGAATACGTGTGACAATCTTCAATTGTATGGCTTTTGTCCCATTTTCATTTTTCGCTAAAGATCCGAAATACTTTTTGGAACTACATATTATTACAAAATTTACACAATACTTTTAGAGTTAAATATTAAAAAAAAAATCTAAATAAATATTTTCAAATCGATTTACATCAGTTTACAAATTACGTACTTCTTGATTATGTATGTACTCTCCAATTTGAATATTCGCGCAATTTTTAATATTCAGGATATAAAATTATTTATAACTGTTTAAATTTAAAATTGATATTTTAATATGAATTTAAAACTTTAAACTCAAATATTTATACAATTTAATTTACAGCGAAATGCATTTTACCTTTAAATCGCTACTTAATTTTTATTATCGAATATATGTAAATCAAACATTTTATTAGTGTTTCAACATTTATTATATATTGTTAAGATTTAAATTTCCATGAAATGCAAGAAATAAAAATGAATTGTATGATTTATGCATTTCTTTACTAAGCAGTTCTCCTTTATAAGTTCCAATTTAAAATTAAAACTCCAACTTATTTGTGTGAAAAAAGTTCTAATTACAAAGAGACTCTCATTAATTTACATTTTTATTTATTTTTTATACAAAAATATACATAATGTACATGAATTTAACAATAATAGAATTATTCAAAAAACAAATAATGTAAGTTATTCTTTACACAAGACTAACTTACATGAAAACTTTATTCAGTTTAAGTACATAGCATTTCAACAATTCCTAACAATCTTTGGTATTGAAGGGTAGAACTTGAATTATCTTTCGGACAGTATTATACTTTCCACCACAAGTGATAGATATCCTTTAAACTATAAACAAAAGAAAAAAAAACATATTTTCTTCTCTCTTTCTTTTATTATGGTATTCACAGAAGATTTTTTCTTCATTCTTAATAATATTTCCAGAAAACCAATACTATTAACACACATTTACGAAACAAACACTTCTATTATACATCCAAAAAAATAGCGAGTTGAACACAATTATGTCATATAAAATTTAACTACCTATTTTACAGAACAGAAAATATCACTGATCTTTGATGAATAGGTGAAATCATCTGTATGCCATAAAGACATTGCTCTTTCTTTCTGTACATTTTTCAATAATTTATTTCTCCTATTTAAACTACTGATACTTTGATGTGAGGAAAAGTATTATAAATTTCAAATACTTAACATTACTTGTTACAAAAATATAATTCACAAATGCTGATGTACTTTGAAAATATCCTTGACTGCTTTTGATAGAGTGAGCCTCCATTAATAAATACTTTGTTATTTTGCTACCTCCTTCAGGCATTTCCTAAAAAGCACCAGAAAAATACATAGTTAAATTGAAAAATTTCTTTCCTTATATCCTTCTTTTAACATAAGACTTGAAACAGAGAAGAAAAAGTATGGATAATGGAAGAATTGTGTAATTTTCATTTTTAATCATATTTGTTTTGTTTGTATATCAGCAAATGAAAGAAAAATAATGAACTATCAGCCACTTTCTTGTTTCTGAGGATGCAATTAAAATTTTAAAAATCATTAAACGTGCTTATTTAAAATTTTGAAAAAAAAATTACTAATTTAATTTTGAAATCCTAATATTGCATTAATAAGGAGTTTTATTTAATTGAAATTACTTATTTTGTCACAAGTATATAATTAATAAAGCATATATACAGTAGTATGCATATAGAAGTAAATGCATATGGTATAGTATATTGCATGCTTATAGTAGTAAATAAAGCAATACTTTCAAATTATTATGAAATGTTTCTCCTTTTTATTTTTCTACAATGATTCACTAGAGTTACCTAAATGGAGGGGGAAAGAACATTCCAGAATAATATTCAGGTCAATTATGTTAATGTTTGACTTATTTTGTGGTAATAATTATTTTTTTAATTTTTAGTAAATCGAAACAAAATAATTGCAACAAAAAATGGTATGGCAATAATGCAGAAAACACTACAATAAGGTTTTAATGCCCTTATTCCAAAAAAAAAAAAAAAAAAAAAAAATCAAATTCATAATACTATGCTTAACCCATAAAATCAAATGATAGGGACTTTCTTAGAACAACGATATTCAGCAATAGGTACAAATAAAACTAACCAGCTCAATGTACAATTGAAACAGAAATATTTTAACAATTTGTAACTTACAACTATGCGATAATGATATTAAGTGAAAAAAAAAGATGGAAAAATTTCATATTTGAAGAAAGGATTGCATTAAGTCACTTTAGAATATATTTGTATTAAATAGTATACTTTATGAAATGACACAGAAAATATATATATATGCATTTTATACCTATATCTGAGGAAGAATGAACACAGATTAGACTCTGATTATCTAAAATCAGAAAAAAAATCAATATCAATGAATTAGACACTCATTTGTTTTATTACATTCCATCTCAGTTAGTTATGTAACAGAAAAATAACTCATTTACCACTTTTTGTTTTCACTTTCGATGAAAGAAAAAATATTACATACATGACAAATTCTAATTTATTACAACAGAAGTAGAACTGAAATTCTGATTTACTATATCAGAATCCCTCATTACTTTTTTCTACAAAACTCAATTCATAGTATTCAATTTCAGTATTCTGAGGAAAACTAATTTCGACATCAAAATGGGCACCTGGAGATATCCCGATATCTCTCAATTTTTTTCAAAAATCACAATAAGATTTTCTTTTCCTTCACTTCTGTGTTACCTAAATTATTCAAATTCTGATTCATTGAATCAGAATTCATCATCGTCTTTTTCAGAATCCCATATAGAGGATTCAATTCCAGCAACTTGAGAGAAATCCACCTCTACATCATATTTGTAATCTGGATCACCTGGTTTCTTTCGATTTTTTTCAAAAGTCACATCCATAATTTCTTTTTTTCGTTTTAATTCTGTATCATCCACGTCATTTAAATTCTCCTCCGGGTCCACCGAAAATTCTTTGTTTATCTCTTGGAGACTCTCTTCTAATTCCAAACCTTTCATGTCATTCTGAATTAGCCTAAGCATTTTTTCGATTTTGAAGTTTGGAACATCTTTCAGGTACTTGGCATGGTGTTCTTTAAAATCACTGGCTAAAGAAGCTACTGAACTGTTCTTTTTTAATTCTCGAACAGGCATTATTCGTTTTCGATACTTAGAATTTTCTTCATACACAAGCACAACTGCTGGTTGCTTAAAACGAACACCAATTTGTAAAGGCTTTACTTCTCCTGGGGATTCTGCCATATTTCATTTAACATTAAAGTCTGGAAAAAGAATGTATTATGAGATAATTATGGATTTATTATGAGATAAAATATATTGAGATAATTATGGTATTTATAACTATTTATCATAAAATGTAATTATGACATACAAATTATGTAAGTTAGAGGATTACCTTCATGTAAAATTTGTACACATCTTGTATAATATGCACATGTTTGAAATGAAACATTACAATTTGTAATTAGAAATTTATTTCTTTTCAAAAATTAAATAAAGCATTGAAAAGATATATATTATGCAGTAAAAAAAAATCAGTTTTTCTTCATTTAAAAATAATCATATTGGCCACGATTAAATTATTAGCAATAACTTACACACATAAATGTTTCTAAACAAAAATTTATTCATAGATTAGCAATTTTTAAGCTAAATCAATTGTTCAAGATATATTTATTGCAAACTTTTATAAATATATTCTTTAAAACAGAAGAAATGCTAACAACTAAAAAAAATTAAATAAAAATTTCAAATTTAAAACTTTTCTAATACAAGCTTTACACAAAGACAACATTTTATAATTTTGCATTTTTAAAAAGCAAAATCATTTTATATTAATTCACTTTTTTGGGGAAGAAAAATAAAACTTAAAAACATACGGTGCATAAAAATATCTAAAAGGTTGCGATTTTATTTTATCAAAATCATTGAAAAAATTATAACATTACATAAAATGCAATTTCATTTGAAAAAAAACTTTTTTTTTCAAATAAAATTAAAAATATGATTTAAATTCATCTCCCAAAATTAATAAAAAATCTGATTAAAACAGAAAATACAATTTGCACAAACGCTTTTGATAAAGTTAACTAAAAAAATTATATACAAGTTCCTCAATCAAATAAATTAGCATTCAAATTAAATTCTTTATTAACAAAATGTACTGTTATTAATTACTTTTGATTTATTAAATGAGCCATTATATTAAAGTGGTAAAAGTCCACTTTTGATGGAAAAAAAATTGAGTTAATGGTAATTTTACGATATAAATATCCTTTTATATTTAAAATCACATATTGAATGGAGCACCGTTTCTTAATAAATTAATCAGAAGGATTTATGACAGCCAATACTTTTACTTCGATTTAACTAAACAAATCCATAATTATCTCATAATAAAAAAAAATGGATTTCAACTGTTTCAAAAAAATAACTCATATATAAGTATAGGTCTGATAATGATAGGAGCAAGTAAAATGAAATTTAAATTCAATATGTCTTTAAAGTGTAGAAAATATTTACAAAGATCTAAATTTATATGTTCATTAAATTTAATTTTTCATGATTTTTTTTTTTAAAAAAAAAAATGAAAGGTATCACTTTTAATTATTCCAACAATTTCAAGGTATTTCTCATTGCTATAACTTGAAAGCTTACAAATAAGAAACATACACTATATTTGTACTTCATGTAGATTATATTCTCATTAATTTTAAAACTAATTATATTTGTACTTTACGTACTCATTAATTTTTTAAAATTATATGTATACAAAAATACTACTTTCAAAGGAAATATTGGCAAACTTTAAAAAGAACAAATTTTGCATGTAATAAAAATATGACTCTTCTAAATCATATTACTTCTGAAATGGGGTGGGCGGGTGTATTTACATCTTTTTATCAAAATATTTGCAGCTTTTTACAAAGACATGTTATGAGTTAATGATATAAATCACAATTTTATTTCTAATTATTAACATAAATAGGTACTTACCTCTTCATAACAAGACAAATTAAACCCTACAATTATTTCAATGTCTGCTTCAATAAAATTCAAAAATCAATTTGTAGTGTCAATACCAAGCAAAAATATATCAAATAAATACCCATTAGGGGAAATTTTTAACAACTTTTCATAGCTTTATTCTTGTATATTTTTATATTCCCCCATTTTTGAAATATTTTACTTTTACAGTTTATTCTCAGTTATGTACGAGTTTGTTTGTTTGTATTTTAAATTAAAGGATATCTGATGTATCCTTAAATAATATTATAGTTAATATAAATTAAAAAAAAAAAAAAAAAAAACATTAAAAATATTCTCAGATAGACAAACTACTCAAACACATGTAATGAAAGAATACAAGTTTCCAAAAATAAAATTTTCATTTTATTTAAACATACCAGTAAAATTTCAAAAGAGGCATATGTACAAAATTTACACTGTATTCACACATGCAATAAGTAAAAACATAATCACAATATAAAGCTCTCAAACTTGTATGCTTATTTTGTTTTTATAAAAAATTGGGTCTTTTTCTAATACAAGACGAGTAATCGTTTTTTCTATATTTTAGGAAATAATTGCCTAAAAAAATCAGAACTTGGGAATTATAACCTATTAAATTAATTATCCAAGTTCAAATTATTACAGATACAAATGAAAAGGAAAGAAAATAAGAGAAATAAAAAATTTTATAAGAACATTAAATAACAAAATAAAAGCATTAAATAAGTGAATCATCTAAACTGAATTTTAATCCTACTTCCATAAAAAATATCTAGATTTTATAATGAAAATTTCCCAACATACTAAGAACTAACAAAACTTATTAAATACATAAAAACAAACAAAATTCACACAGATAATGTTAAAAGATTTTAAAAATAAAGAAACTAAAAGAAAAGCTTAACAATCCATACAATAACTTATAGCATTTGTGTGTTACACATATACAAATGGCAAATGAGAATTTTTATAATACAACAGCTAAAAAATATTGATAAAATTACATCAATAATTACACAGGGTATTGATTTTTTGTAGAGAATGTTGTCACATAGAGCTACTACAACCACTTAACAACTTAGAATACAAAAAAAAAAAAAAAAAAAAAAAACTTCTATTAAAACAAAGTAATATTTATTTAAAAAGATTAAAATTCAATATTTATTATTGTTTAGTTTTGATTGAATAAAATAGATATTAAAAAATGATTAAATAGCATATACATGTTCTGGGGAATTTTACATCAAGATAATTATATTCAGTAAATATTTATTTACTACTTAAAAGAAAATGTTTAATTATTTTCACGAAGTACTTAATTTGTGATAAGTTATTTCACATAAATGTTCAATAGTTCATTTGATAAAACAAATAAATTTTAACTTATGAAATTTTAGTACATTTTATGAATTATTTACCTTAATAAAAATAATTTAAAAATAAATTTCCTTTTCTTAGTTCTGTAACACAAATTTAATAATTAGGATTGTTAAATCAAACATTAACTGCACTATTTTGAACAAAAGAATTCCAATATTTTCAAATCATCATAGCCAATATTATTTTAATAAAGTAGAAAACAATAGAATTTTGTCAGTAAATAAATATAATATAAAAAAGGAAATATTGGTGTAATTGCTTGTTAAGCAAGCTGAAATCAATAAATATATACATAACATGTTCATACATGCAGGTAATAGTTTTTGCACAAATTCTTTTTTTTGTTATGAATACAATGACTTGTCATGTATTCTAAGCTCTTTCTTTAAGAAGAACAGCCTTGTCATTCAGTTCTGAAAGACCATTGCTTGGAATTATCAAATCATCAAGACTATATTTATTTGTAACTTCAAATAAGTTGTTATTACTTAATATTAAAGCATCAAGATCCCAAAGAGCTAAATGCTTACTTTTCCCCTGGTATGCAAAAACTCCTATTTTTGAAGCAAAGTTTAAGAGTTGTTCAGTTTCTGTTCCAGACACCATGTTGAATATATAAGGAATTTCATTATCAACAGTAAAATTTTTAAATAAAGAAGAAAGATCTTTAGATACAGAAAAACATATTCCACATAAGATAGCCCAATGAGCATTTAGTCCTTTGTTCAGACAGGGTTCATGATTTTTGTCAGCATCATAAGGAATTAAAACAGGATAACCAAGACAAACATTATGTAAGATGTCCTGTGAATTTTGAGATAAATTGTTTATTACGGAAGCTTCACAATCTATTAAAGATGAGGAAAGAGTTGCCATATTAAAAGCTGAAAACATTTCACCTCTTTTAGTAAATTTTGCTAATTTCGCTGATGCAAGAATTTCTTCAGAGGTTTTATATTTATCTGAAAAAAACTGACTAGCCATAGATAGAGCAACTATACCACAACATGGACCTTCCTGGATTACGGGTTGAACAGGTTTACAAAAAGAAACAATATTAATATCAGAGTCCTTAAAAAAATAGCTAATATTTTTAGAAATCTCAGGAAGAGGAAGATGCTTACAAGAAGCTGGCATTAATGTATCAGTCATTTCAGACTTTTTAGGACTAGATAAGCAAAGATGAGGAAGTGGTGGTGGTGGTGGTGGAAGAGGAAGAGTCACAGATGGTAATGGCTCACACATTCTTCAGTTCAAGGTTCTTCTGCATATCAAATCACAATATCAGTTTGAAGCCTTCACAGTACCTGAAAAACATAAATTTCAATTACCAATTACTTTAATTCAATTGGAAGAAATGAAACAAAAAAATTCAATTTTTTGCAATGTAAATATATTTTATAGCTTTCATATAAATTTTAATACAAAAGGATAAATATTCAAGAGTAAATTCAAGCTTTTATATTTATTATCTTTCAATTCTGCAGAGTAAATTTTTGATTTTTATATATATATATATATATATATATATCAGTTAACCTTTTTTCCCCCAATATTGCTTATATAAAAAAACATGTTTTGTACACTTTTCATCTATTAATTGAAGGAAGTACTCTATTACAAGCTACATCATAAAATCACAATTCTAAAATAGTTAACATACATAATTTCAATATTCTACACCAAATCTATAATATTATTAAAGAATACAATATACTGTTATATTTTCAAAACAATTATGTAATATAATGAAGAAAAAATCTTACATGACTACGTAATTCTTGATAAGCCAATTTAATAAAAATAAGATATCAAATATTCTCTTAAATTATTACATTAAAACCATAAATAAACCATTTAAAAACATTATTTTCGACAAATTAAACCAAAAGCTCAAAACATATTAATCTTACAACATAATAATCATTGCCAATATTAATTAATTTTATTCTATCATTCAGCAATTTGTACAAACCCTTAAGTTGTTTTAATCATTAGTTTTTAATCCAAACCGATATAAAAATAAACAATCATTTATATTTAAGATGCATAATGTGAAGTTATGCAAAAAATTAGTTTCAAAAATTGAATTAAGAGTTCCATAATATTGCTAAAATGAAGAGATTAATAATTTCAATTAAAATACATGATGTAGTTCAATGAGCAAATGCACATAATTTGTAAAAACTATATTTCTTGAAAACCTTTACACATCTAAAATAAAGAGAATTACCCAAGAATATCAATCTATTTTAGCTAATACAGATAGGAACTGTATTAAAGGGAAAATATCACCTTATTTGCAATGCACATTAAAGAAGATATCAAAGTTTTCTTGTCCTATTATAGCATAACAGTTCTCAACTTCTTATTGTATTTTTACACGAATACTATTACAATCAAATTATAGTTCTGCATTTGTTCGCATTCCTCATATCTGTTACACTTTGTCTCAAAATGACATTCATATATAATTGACAGAAGCAGCAAAAAGCCTTTGGCAAAAAACAAAAAAAAAAAAAAACATTAGTTATCAAAATACTTCAAAGACTTGAATAATTAATAAGAAAAAATGTAACTGAATATACACCTTGAGTAAGATGAAACCATTCCCTTCAGGTGAACCAGTAAATATGTGATACATCAATTTATTTAGACTTTGTAACTCAAATAAAATTATTTCCCAATTAGGTACTAATAATATATTTATACACCATAATTTGAAGTCAAAATAAAAATCAAGACTCAATATAAGCAAGTTAGTAATGCAATGACATCATACTGTGAATTCCCCAAACTCAAAGCAATAAAATCTTAAATTTTTTTTCAGCTAATTCACAGAAATTTTTGATGCTTTTGTTTTGTCATACTTGGCACACATGCATTTCTGTTCATTCTAATCAGTAACATATTTGTATTTATTTGTTTATGTTTTGGCTCATTGCTTAAAAGTGTATTATCAATCAGTGCTTATTTGGACAGCTAACAATCTTTGTTATAACATGGGTACCAAGTAGAAATCAAAAACTTTTTATCTGCACATGAAAAATTTAGCACAATCAACATCACAAAAAGGTGAAAACGATAGATCAAAAAAATGATGAAGAAAAAAAAAAATAAGACAGTTCAATACAGATTTCTAGTAAGCCTTCAGTCGGCAATAATTAAAAATGAAGCTGAAATATTGCAAGACCTGATTCAAGCAGCAACATACTAAGTATCCTGATTTAGATTACTACTTCTGGCATAGTTCAAGCAAGATCATAACAAAAGCGTAAGTGAGACTAACACGAAAAGGCAGACTCTTTAACTTGAAAAGTTTAGCATTTCCTTTTAAATTCAAGTTATCAAGTTTCCACTGTATACAATACTAGCTAAATTGTTTGATTCATTAGTTAATAACATGAAATACATATTATTTTAATTTTGAAACTGGTTTTATTCATAAAAATGTCCCAAAAATAACTTTTTATGTATACACTTTACATTATTGACATTTAAAATGACCACCTCTTTAACCATAATGAATGCTAAAATAGTTTGATACATTGAGTAAATATCCTTTTTGACCCAGATGGTATTTAAGGAACAAGATGCCCTGATCTAAGTTTATAAATCACTGTTTTTTGTTGGTAATGATCCTTTTTTGTACTTTAATTTTCAGAATATTTAAGATGCCTCCTGTTAGTTTCATATTTATACAATTTCTACGTCATGGAAGGCTTTCATTTAAAAAAAAAAAAAAAAAGCTGTTTACACTATGACATGCTGCATAAAGCCATGAATGTCATCAAGATATCATTATAATGATTGAGGCATATTTCTCTTCTGAAATTTCAAAATATTTATCTTGCTTCATTTAACATGAGTGGTTTTATAGTATAGAATCAACCAGCACCTTTCACAAATAGTTCACTCAATATCATGGCTTTTGGTTGGTGTTTAATGTTTTGAACACATATTATGGAATTCTCATTTGATGACAAATTTAGCTCTACCGTGATGAATTTCCTTTTCTGACTCATCTACAACTTTAGTATACCTGAAAACTTTCCTCGTTGTATATTTACTATGAACAGAAATTATTTTATTTATTTGAAAATTGTGAGTTTGCACTTTTATTCAAGAAATGACCTAATTTCGTAAAGTTTTTCTAATTAAATATCAGTTATAACATCTCTATTTAATAATAATAATAATAATAAAAAAAAAAAAAAGTAACAAATTTTTGTCCAGTCATGAACTGGCCAGTTATAAATTATTTGGCCAACTTAAATTAATTTTTTCACATGGGCATAAAAAAACTTGTACTTTTTAATAAGACAATAGGCTTTATAATCAACTTTATAAGTCTTCTGAATATAGATCCAGCACCTAAAATCAATGCATTAAATTCTTATTTATGCTTACAACTGTTAAAAAAAATTGATTATTTCCTTAAAAAAATTTTCTTTGGATATACTATCTTAATTGAGACATTTTTTTTTTTTTTTAATTTTATTAAAATTAAGAAAAAAAAAATTTAAAAAAATTTAAAAAAATTTTTTTTTTAAAAAAAAAAAAAAAACTCAAATTTTGAAAAAGAAACTCAATATCTCTATGTTTAATTTTAAGAAATAGCTTTCCAGGCACTCATTTAATAACAATCATTTTTAAAATGTATTTGTTATTCAAGTTTACCTACATTTCCTGTAATTTATTCAATTTTACACACAATTTAAATAGAATTAAAATCTCTTTTATTAAGAAAATGGCAGATTAAGTTCTCTTTTAATAGCATTTGATTTCAAAACCTTCTTAAAAATTCATAATAAATAGTATCACCATGTAACTTTGCAAATATAAATGCAAAAAAAACAAAGAAAAAAATATGATTCAATTGAAGCATACATTATGTATAATCCTATTAAAATATTTATCACAACTCTCTCCCAATTAAATTTAATCAAAGTTATTTTTAAATAGAATATACTTTTATTAACAATGCAAGTCCATTAATTTGATCAATACATTATATTTATGGTGATACATTGATACTATTTAGCCCAATGTCAGAAATTTGCAACAAAATGAAAGCTCCTAATTCTGGCAGTATAATTGTGATGGAAAACTGTATTGGTTGAACTTCCATTCTACTTTAATATCAGAAAAAGTATCATATTCAGGCATTTTAATTAATATTTATATAACATTTTACAATTGGAACAAATGTGGATCAACATAACAAAATTAAAACAAATGAAGTAACACATATTAGAAAAATAGACATGTATAACTTATGTCATAAATAAATTACAAAATAAAGTTTTTTGAAGTGTTCTTTAAATTTTCTTTATAATTAAAATATGTACATAAACTATATTAAATTAATTAAAATAATACTTACTCTTCAGTTTTTTGTCATAAAGGTTTTTTTCACACACAAAAAATCATTCATCCACTTCTATTTCAAAGAATTTTCCTACATCAAAGATTTCGAAAAAATAAAAATTTAAAATTCTGGTAAGTCACAATTTCTATTTTACAATAAATGAATTATACATTTTCTTAGTATAATGAATAAGATTATTGTAACAAAAAAAATCCAAATATTACAAAAGAAGAATTTTACAGAATTTAAATTGTAAATAACACAGGAAATTCACTGACTTAAAATATATTTGAAACCAAATTTTCATTAGTGCACATCTACAAATATATATCAGCTAATAACATTATAGCCAATAAGACTCAAGAAAAAAGTATTGACAAACACAAAATTACCTACATAATTTTTTATCATCCTCCATGATTTAAAAAAAAAAATACCATTACAATATTCTACTCCTGCATCAATATAATTTCAAATAATTTTTATACAACAGAATCCATAGAAAGTAAGATAATTAAACAGAACAATTCTTGCTTATTGGCATTTGTGCAGTTTTTAAACCAAACAAGTTTGTTTATGAAGAGTTATATAGTTCTTTCTTCACTCATATTTTAGAATAAAACAAATGACTCATTTAAAAAGATAAAGTTAATTTCAAATTATATCTTCACTCATGGAATAATAAAATATGATTTTAGTTAAAAGAATAATTGACTTAACTGCTTGATTATTACAGAATTCTAGAATTTAAATAGGCAAAATTTAGTTTTTAAAATAAAGTATCGGTACTTTTCCATTTTTCTGGCACAAGCGATAAAGTCACCAAAAATGATACAGTGAGAGAGTGGATGTAAAGGTTATTGGCCCAAAAGCCAGATATGGCTATGCTGCGCCAAACAAGATTTAACTGTGGACTTGAATAAATTGGGGAAAAAAAAGACAAAAATTTGTTGACAAGGAGAGTCGAAAATAGAAAAGGATCGCTAGGGTATCCTGGTGGTGCGTCACCCGTGTTTATCAAAGACAGTAAACCCCATAGGTAAGAAAAAGATCACTAGGGTGCCTCAGGGTCATGATACCTGTACTTACCTAAAGCAGGCATGTCCCTGAGGTCGCCTGATATAATCCCCAGAGGCAGGGTGCCCAGCTATACCCCTAGACACTGGGTACCCATTTTAGTCGCCTCTTATGACATGCATGAGCTACAGTGGGACTATTCTGTTATTCTCAGTCACCACACGAATCCCAAAAATGATACAACCGACGCCAACCAGAATATGTGTTTATTGTGTGTTGTTGCCAATAAAGTCTGCTCGGGGAGATTTGCACTGGCAAAATGAAAAAGTACCAAAATATCTAACAATTCCTGAAAGAAATAACATGAATAAAATGACTATTCAATCTGGCAATATTTCTCAGGCAATATAAGCATTAAATTCCAGCTACTATTCCTCTCCAAGAAGTAATGTAGCTATTTTCAAATTGAAATACCCTTAAAAAAGTGAAGATTTGACTCCCAATAATAAAATAAAAGACAATGGGATTTAATATCACAACAGCCAAAAATATAAATTCTAGAACTTTTTCTTCCTTGCTGTTATTTTAAATCTTACTTTGCCTTTATCAAGATTAAATCTTTTCAGAGAAAAATTTCAGGATTATCTTTAAAGATATTTTTGCAACCATTCTACTTCAAATATCTTATTATAATTCTTATTTAAACTTAATATCTCCATTATTCTGATTTTTTGAATTTATTATTTTAAAATTCAGTTCAAATTATACTTTAAAATTTATCAAGAAATTCAAGAAACTTGCTCTATCATATTGATTTTTGTAAATTTTTTTATAAGCTTTATAATGTAACTGACACCATGAGGTATGGATCTTTGATCATCTGCAATCAAAATGTGAGGAAATCGTATTGTCCAATGAACTTGTTGCTGTAACAGACTTGAGAAAAAACAAAAGATATTGTTTGCTATTATTTTAGTTGATTAATAGTGATTTGTTGATAAAGTCATTCTAGATAGCAGAATGTGCAACAGAGAAGATAGAGAGCATAATAAAAGTCATGGAAGAGGCGATTTGAAAAGTAAAAAAAAAATATACAGATATTCTAAAGACAGTTTTTTTTTTTTTTTTTAGAGAAATTGAACGCATCAAGTAGGCTGTTTTACCACTGTTCATGATAGGTCTCAACATACATTGGTAAATGAAATCAAAGATAATTACTTTTTTGCAAAAAAAGTGTATAGCATATGTTAAAATAAATATCATTATGGGGGAAATTTTATCATCTAATTTGAACAAAAAAAAAGACAAGCATTATGAAGCATATCAAGTCATAATACATCTAATTTATTCAATCACCGTTTTATTTGGTCAAAAAAAAAAAAAAAAAGATCATATTTCGGTTTTCATTATTTAAAACAAACCTTTGTGATAAGGACATGTTTTTGTACATATCTAGAACAAAGTCTCATTTTAAAATGTTTATATTTTAATTAGGAAACACACATATTACTCACTTTAAAAGTGATAATTCGTAATTAACAACCCAAACAAATTATTATTTCCTCTTTGGGTGGAAATATGATTAAAAATTACATAATGTGCAAAAGTCACTTAACACAATTCTTTTATACAACTTAAAATTCAAATATTATATCACTACAATGTGACTCTTTCAAACTAAGACAGGAATGCTTAACATAAATAAAAAAAAATTCCACAATTACCCGCGGATCCAGTTAAATGCTTAGTGGTGAGAAGAATCGAGGCTTCTACAAAGTAAGATTAAAACCTTGATTACATTGATTAATTACAAATAAGGATTTTTGCCTTTCATAAGATTTATAGGTATTCAGAATTTCATATACTTTTATATAAATTTCACTAAAAATTTTATTTAAAGTTTTAATTTAATCATCCAAAATAATAATAATAAACAACCTGAAATTATTTAAAAAAAAAAACTGCATATCATATAAAGTTGTCTTATAACTATCTTGAAGGTTTTTTTTTTTTTTCTGCTCTTGTTTTGGCAGAAAGAACATTCTCAAACACATTTTTTAAATAAAGAAACCGAACTGCATTGTATGACACTCTTTAAGTCCATTTAAATACTATAACACAACTTCTATGTTTTATCGGTATCCATTTAGCAACTATACAGTGGTTTTTTCCCAAAAAAAAGAAATTATGTTGTCAAAATATACTCTTGGAAGGAAATAAATAACATTAAAACATTTCCTCGTTTTCCTATATTTTTGTCAAAAAAAAGACTCGTGCTGCCATCTGCTGTAAAGTTAGCATTATAAAAAAACATTTGTTAAAATGAAACTGCGCGTTGTTCTCTTACCGTGAACATTTGTAAAATGTTCTTTGTGTAAATTTTTACTCTTCTCTCTAATTGAAACACTTCAGAAATAAATAAATAACTCAACAAAAAAAAAATATTCTTAGTAATGTATACAGTTTAATTTTACATTGTACATTGAATGTAAGCTGAGAGATTCCATATCCTTTTATATTAATAAATATGTAACTGATTATTAAGAAGCTTATCTTCTCTGCTTGAAAAAAAAAAAAAAAACTGAAGAAAGTGGCTCATGATAAGAGTTACTGGAGGCAAAATAGTCCTCAAAACCATTGACCTATATTTGAGATTTTTTAATAAATATATATATATATATCATAACAATGAAGAATATTTAACGTTTGCTCTATGTTATTAGTATATGATATTGTTCAGGATATAAAAAATTATTGGATTAATTTTGTATGTTATTGCATATTCTTCCCCATTACATTTTATTTGCTTTTTATTTGACAGGGATGTTGGATGATTAACTACAAATCCCTATGTATTAAGAAATATGGAACTGATTATTAAGATTATTTTCTTCTCTGCTTAAAATATCATGTGGATCATGTTAAGCATTATTGGGTCTGTAATACTCTTCAAAAGTATCGAACTCTGTGTGAGATTGACTTCTAAATATGTTATTATATTGAATAATATTTAATGCTTGTTCTGGTTACTAACATTTGATATTGTTTCCGGATATTATAAAATGTTATTGCATAAATTATCCTTTAGCATATTCTGCCCCAGTACATTTTCTTAGCTTTTTTTTTTTAAATGATATGAAAGGTTGCTTGAGAATTGTCTCTTATGGATTTTTTTCAAGAAAACTTTTTTGTCTGTGAAGATTTCAGAAAGTGCATTTCCACGGTGGTGAATTCATTATGTTTGGGAGATCAATTTTTTTTACATTGTGTTGTTTCTGAGGTGAACCCCTAGCCAAACCGCTGTTGAACACCGCAGAAATTATGGCAAACCTTAAGATTGGAATTAAGAATATGAGCTGGAACGCCTGACATAGATATGTGACGAAATAAATCTTGTGTGTGATATCTATAACAAAATTTGATACTCAAATATGTTCCATATTCCTAGTAATCCTAAAAAATATTATGGTTAAATTTAGTTTTATCTTCGGGTTGATAAGTTGTGCTTGTTTATTTTTTGAATGCTTCCCGATTGTGTCTAGCTCATGTGTCGCCCTCGTCACTTGACTGAGGCTCAAAATTACGAGGTCCGTTGCCAACAGCCCTCGTATGGCTTCCAGTGTGACGTTAATGAAAACTAAACTAAAAATTAAAACTAAAAGAAAAAAATAAACGCTGCCATACACAATACGCCTTGTAAATTGATTCAAAGTCAGTTGACGGGGTTGAGCTGACAACTTCTTCTCCACATTCCCATCATATCAACATGAGGACTATAAGCCATTACATATTTAATCCTATGCTTATGGATCAATGTCTCATACAGTAAGTCTTTATTGGAAGACTAGCTTGTTAACTGAACGTTTCCGGCTATCTGATTCTGTTTGATTCAAAGGGATATTAAATACAGCTAATGAATCACGATCAGATGACGAAGTCGACACCACAGCTGGCAACCCACATCTACACCTCACCAATATAAAGACTTGGAACTCTGATACATTTAATGTGCATCAGTTCCACAACACGGTGATCTCTGTAAATGTGAGCGTAGTATGCTATTCAGAAAATGAATTTATACAGTTGGTTTTAAAAAAATTATTCAGACTTTTATCAGAAAAAAGTCAAAATAATAATAATATTTGTTATGAATGAGGGAGGTCTAAAAAAAAAATTCGCTCGTAAAAGTGATCTATTATTTTTTTTAATGAATAAGTGGGATTGCGGTTATTTTTCAGATTCTGAATATATCTTCGTTTTGGGATATGTGTTTAGGAATTTAACGAAATTTATTTTTGATTATGTGTTATAAGAGGGTTTTTTTTTTTTAAGGAATGTTGTTTCGAAGAATCTGCATTTGCGTAAAAGAATACGCATGGGTCGTGAAATTCTTTGATAGGTTCTATGAGGATTTCATTGTATATCAAGGCCGAAGTAGCCTAGCGGCCATGGTTTCGGATTCGTGGCAAGCGGGTTTCGTTCAGTCGCGGGTTCGATCTTTGGCCGCTAAAGACCCGCCGTGTGGACGGAGCTGATGCACGTTAAATCTGTCGGAGCCCAAAGTCCTCTCGTTGATGTGGAAGTTTGGATAGGGTGTGCCACCTCAGATATCATCACTTGATGAAGGTTCAAAATCACAAGGCCCGTCGCCAGTAGCCCTTGTACTGCTTCTAGTGCGACGTTAATAATAATAATAAAAAAAATCTAAATCATTATATATAAAAGAATTAAACTATAACCATCGACATATCATTAATCAGCTTATAATGATTCAATATAATAAATATTTTCATAACGAAATAGATCAGTTGTCTTCAAATATAGTACCGGGGAGTTTTAATATTTTTTTCGGGTTAGGGATTGAAGAAATAAAGTTTTTATGGAATGCAACAAAGCTAAATAAGAAATTAAGAAACGTTCTTTTGAAGATAATTTTCATTTCTCGTGATAAATGTTCGTTCTTTCGTACCATTGTACTTTTTATCAATGATATGAAAAAAAATGTAAGATCACTCTTCAAAAGATATGTTTTTACGCAGATTATCTTCTGGTATATATAACTACTCTGTTACCCTCCCCATTCCTTAAAATTTCATTTATATATTCACAGTTTTAATACTTGAAACTTCCACACACACAGAGACATACAAATACTTCTTCAACCTTCAGCGAAAAACAGCATGAAAAGCAAGTCATATTTAGCAGAAATGCAATATTAAACTCAACATAGTCGGAAGCAACAGAAGGTCAAAATGTGCAATAAATATTTATATTTTATTACTGATATTCAGGGAATGTCTGATTGTTGGTTTTCATAAAAGAGCTGAATCAAAAATAGCTGAGTGCGTCTAAAGCATTTAAAGAGACTTGGGAAAAAAAGTGAAATTTTATCGCAGTGCACCTACTTTACTTAGGTTGAAAGAAAAGTTTGAAAAGAAAAACTCATTATGAATATGAATATTTAAGATTTCAGGAGATGCAAAAATCACTCAACAAGGAACGGGTTCTGAGAGTTAGAGTTTGGATTTCAAGCATTTTAAAATTAGTCGGTCTCTACTAATTGATTTTTTTTTTTTTTTTTTTTTTTTTTTTGAAATATACTTTGAGCTTTTTCTCAAAACCAAGATTTTAAAGCTTTGCTTCAATGTAAAGCATCATATTTCAAAAAAGTATGCATGTAATGTTAAAAAAAAATTTATGAAATTTTCTGAAAGAGTAAGTTTAGAAACTGAACCTTTTTCCTATTTTATTACAGTTGAATAAAAATATGATATCCCTGTATATGTTAATAATTTACCGGAGTTGATATCTTTACTTTCAGAAAAATCTTCGAAAGATTTTATCAACAATATGTCGCAGAGTTATATAGTTATGAAAGTAGTTCAATCCCACAGTATTAGATTTAAATCATCACAATAAAATTTAAATAATTGAAACAGCTCAATTTAAATTTGAATATTAATATTTTGCGTAAATGCCATTTTATTACAATTTTGCTAAAAACTAAGATAAACACTAAAAAGTTTAAAATTACACACTTACTTTGTGTCTTACTTATAATTTTCTTAGCCACTTCCTATAAAATTATCCCCATGAAAAGTAATTTTTTTCAATTGCTTAAAAATTCATCTCCGAAGGTAAGTTGTATCTTAAATTTTATGCGTGCACGCAATTCCACAAAATTAATTTTATTGGACACTTTTAAAATATTTTTGGTCAATATCTGTGATTTAAGAGAATAAAAGCTCTTCTTTCCCTTCCCATCAGTCCAATCTCCTTGAAATTATAGACAAATTTCTCATTTTGAATTATATATATTCAACATAAATAATATATTTTTCTTCTATACCTCTGTCAACATTCTTTGTCGCAATTTCAGTACTTGTTGAGGCCCCTTCTTACGTAACCACGTGACTCAAAGGGGCCCTATTCTTACAGAAACTTAGTTCCGGTAGTAGAGATATATATATAAAAAAAAGTATTGACGAAATAATCTTGTTCCGAGAGGAAGCTCTATTCAAGTACACATGCACCTAATAACGTTGCTATCAGCTGGGCTCTTTTTTTAAAACCATTTGCTGCACACGTGTTTCATCGTCTTTTTTGCAACATTTGTATGCATACCAGATTCTACTTTTCAAATTTTATTTTTTTTTAATATTG
The DNA here is from genome assembly GCA_019974015.1 of Nephila pilipes. Taxonomy (NCBI): domain Eukaryota; kingdom Metazoa; phylum Arthropoda; class Arachnida; order Araneae; family Nephilidae; genus Nephila; species Nephila pilipes. The sequence goes on along the minus strand of BMAW01057459.1, from coordinate 419,582 downwards.
GCGCAAAACAGGCGCTAAGCCCACAAGATTATTTTTCAATAAACATTTTATAGTAAACTAATGCCAAAAAAAGGAATATGCTCTCCTTTTTCGCCTTTTTAATACATATAACTGTATCAACTTAATCATTCTAAATATTAATCGAATCTTTGAAAAGTTCTTCGTTTAAAGAACTAAATACAATTTATCATCTGTGTAAATTTTCTTTATTTAGATAAAGAGTAAATTAATTTTTATTGGAGGGTTATCCCCCCCCTTTGCTTCTCTCTCTCTCTCTCTATTATATATATATATATATAATTAAAATAGTTTAAATACGTTTATAAAATTATTTAATTTTATAAATAATAATAATAATTATAATATTATTATTTTTAAATGAAAAATTATATATGTTAAAATTATAATCTACAATTAGACAATTGTTATGTATTTGTTATTTTGAATTTTATTATAGATATGAAATAAAACGCTGGAAATTGCATGAATGTTGAATATTTACTTTGACCACTGTTGAAGAAAAATGAACAAATTTTTTCAATTGCAAAAAAAAGGAGGAAAAACATAAAATTGCTTTACCAAATAAATTATAAGGAGAAAATAATTGAAAGAGAAAACATGAAAATTAGCAAAAAATTAAATCACACAATATGTAGAATAATAAATCATCTGGGCTTAAAACAAATGGAAGGAAATAAGAAAAATGAACCATAAAAGAAAAAGAACAATAACATTTGCAAAGTCGGCGTCTGGCTTTTACAAGTTTTAACTGGTTTTACGGGCCCAACATTCACTTACAGACAAATGTTGTATAAAAAATATGGAACTACCATAATAATTAAGAGATAACAAAAACCAAAAGCTCAAATAACATTGAAAGAATATATATATATATAAAGAACAAGCAACAGAAAATCGGAGTCATTTCCCAAGGAGCGCTCTTTGCTTCCCAATATCTCGACACCTCGGAAAGTTTGCGAAGAGCCCCACATCGGAGCAGGTGGTCCCTTTCCATTACTTCCCCATAATCATACAGTGGACAAATAGGATCAATTGAGATTCCAATGAGGTGCAGACGGCATTCATGTTCCGTAGACAGGCAGAAGGTCGCAACTGCATCGGTTTATCAGGTATAAAAGAAGGACTAATCCTCCTCCAGCTCTTTTGGAATGTACGAGTATGTAGATCCCGAAAGAAATCAGATGTAAATAAGTTCTTTACAAACAGCTTAATCTTCCAAAAAGAAGTGGTTGTATTTGGATGTTATAATAAGTTAGCTCCTCTCTTTGCGAGGAAGTCTGCTTGTTGCTCACCCCAAAGACCATAATGGCCCATTGAAGAACAATTCGTTTTTCTATTAGGTTGAGAGTTCTCAAGATTTCTTGGCATTGTGAAATTCCTGATGTCAATGGAGGTTCAACAGAGCTAATTGATTGGATGGTTGTTTGAGAATCTGAAAGGAGAACTGCATTTTCAAACTTGTGATGGATAACTAATAATTGTTTTAGAGCTTTACAAATGGTTACTACTTCATCATCAAAGGCGGTATCAATATAGCATGCAGGGGCATAAAAAGCAAAAAGATCCGAAAAGACGCCAACCCCTACACTAAAAGGACAGTCAAACTGTGAACCATCAGTATAAAGATGTAGCCAATCAGAAGCTAGATATCTGATCACAATGGTCTCTAGGGCAAGAATTTTTTAGGATACTTGGTGCATCATCTCTTTTTTTATGGATGGTTTCCGCTAAGCTTTACCTCAGCATTAATCACTTCCAAAGGTTTTCTGTGATTCAGGATTGGTTGTAAATCACTGAGATTACAAGATATTTCCTAATGTACAGGACTTTTTGAATAAATCCATCTTAGGTTTTTAGTTGTATAGATATCTAAAAAGTCATTTTTATAGGGATCCTGTATTCTCAGCAGCTTATCATAGAGAATCAAAGCCTCCTTTTTCATAGTATCTTAGAAAAGTTTATTTCCAGCAGCAGATAGCATCGATCGGTGTAGACTTTACAACACTTGTGATCAAGCGAAAAGCTTGGTTGTGCAACACTTCTAATTTGTTACCTCCATTTTGTGGTGTATATTATATATATAATAAACAAATCTGAAAGCCAACTCCTAAATCCTAAAAAGAAAAACCCATAAGATACCCAAAATAAATCTTTAAAAAGCAAAACCTAAAGTAACTGAAATGGAAAAAAAAAAAAAAAAATCAAAAGATAGATAAAACGAAAAACTCAAAATTTCATAAGTACAATCAACCACGTGTATTAAAATGACATTGAAATGAAGAAATGCCGTATTAAGAAATGAACACAAATTTAGAAATGTACATATCAGAAACAAATTATTTTTAGATGAAAAATTTACTTACATATAAAGTATACGCAATTTATTTATATAAATATATAAATAAAAATAGGAGATGCATAATTATGTCTCAGTGAGTTCATTCACTAATGCAGCAAAATTTCCATTTTGGATATATATTTCATTTAATTAGTTAGTAACTATAATTATAGATTATGTAAATTAGTATAATAATATTAATTATAACTATTAATTAAATGCTTGAAATAAAATTATAGGGTATTTCTAATTATATTTCAACATATTTAATTAACAATCGAAGCACATTCTAGATATCCTTCCCCTTCCAAATAATTTACTTGCTACGCAACTAAATTGTGTGCATCATTTAAAGTAGTCTTCTTGTGTAACGTTTAAGAATATACGACCTTTGCTAGAAACACTTTTTTCATGTGGAAAAATGCTTCATCATTAATATTATATTCTAATTTCGCTTTCTGCAGACAGAAGTGTATTTTATTATTCTCGTCATTTCTGAGTGAATCAATTCCTTTTTTGTTACTAAACGTGTTCATTATTTCGTCTCATATACTGTGATGCTTAATTTTTCACTTTACATGCTTAAAGAAAAAATTAGTATTACAACATCACCAATTTATTCGAAAATTGAGAATTGTTTTACCCCCTTCCTGTCTGAAGATAAGTCGTGATATTGTAGTACGAGGTTCTGACATAAGGTGAAGACTGTCTGAAGTTTTGTCTTTCAAATGTCATTGGAATTTTCATGTATATTTCGATGTTTCAAAATATTAGAAATTTCTTAAAATTTCTGCCGTAGCATTTAAGTGAAATAAAATATAAAGAAAAGTTCACGAAGAATATATACTCGCACATGCTAAAGTTTATTTTAATTGAAAGCTCTATACTTTTATTCAAATTGTGGAATAAATATTTGAGAATAAGGATTAAGGTTATTTCCCCCTTGAATCTTGCTAAAAATACTTCATTAAATTTTGTACTGTTATTTATTTATTGTTTGAGGGGGAGAGTTGAGCTGTTATAAATCAAATTATTAAGCGAAGTACACAACTTCGGCTCACATTTTCCCGATAAAACTTTCTGTTGAACTAATATCATTATCTTTTGGTAGCTCTGTTTTCAGTATCATTGAAAGGCATTTACAAACAACAGCAGAAATATATAAAAATATCAGTTTTTAATTGCTACAAATTTTTGTTTGTTAGATTTAAAAAGTATTCATTTTTTTCAATCATCAAACAAAAAATATTAATCTCATTTATTTTTGTTATGGATAAAATTAAAAAAAAATTAAATATTTGATTCATTTTCGTTATTTCTGTAAAATAGATAGAATTAGAGAACTAAATAAAACATACAAATATTTTTTGTTAGTAGTCTCTTGAGGTTTCAAAAGCAAGTTTATTCTCAATGAAAAATTGTTTTGTGACTAAGAAAAGTTAATCCCTCTCTTTTGAAAACTGTTTTTCAGTAGGGAAACGGAAAGTAATGAACCGAGGAAAAGCAAGCTGCAGGGCAATCAAAAAAAGTTTCCATTCATAGAATTCAAAATCCAGTTATCATAGCTACAGTTCTCAGTAGGAGGATTTTTTTTTAGTTTAGTTTTTATTAACGTAGCACTAGAAGCAACACGAGGGCTATTGGCGACGGACCTCGTAATTTTGAACCACGGTCAAGTGACGAGGACGACACCTGAGCTGGCACCCCCTCTCTTAACATCCACACCACGCCAACGGGAGGACTTTGGGCCCCTAACAGATTTAACGTGCATCAGCCCCGGCTACACGGTGGGTCTTTGGCGGCCAAGGATCAAACCCGCGACTGAACGAAAACCGCCGGCCGCTAGTCCACGGCCTTGACCACTAGGCTCTCAGTAGGAGGAAGAAAACAGCGTTAGAAAGTTGCAAGGCTTTCCAGGACAGGGGGGGTCGAGGGGAAACAAACTTTTCAACAAGAAAGAAGCATGTGAAATTCCATTCCAGTTTCGAGCGCCCAGTAAAAATACTACTGATGAAATTGAATTAGTTGAACTTTTCAAAATAAGTGGTAGTGTTCAAATGCAAAAAAATTAGAAATCGATGAAAACTTGTACACAGAAAACATGAATGACGACATAAAATCTCTGATTTCAACTGTAGTTGATGAGGTCAACTTTAACAAAAATAGCTTGAAAAGCACTTAGAAAGACAAAAAGAGCCAGACAAAAAGTATGACAGTAAAAAAATTATGCATATGCCTTGAAGTACACCTTCGAATAAAAAAAATCATGATAACTGTTGGTGACAGCGAAGGACAGTCATCAATGACTTTGATATCCACGTGGGGAAAAAATACTTGCAATGCACAGACTTTCGAACAGACCAATGAAATGGATTATTTTCAATAAATTCCTATATAAGTACAAAATTCTGTTGTTCATTTCATACATTTATGTAATACTTAAATTTTTTTAACTAAGAATTTTCATTTTTCATTAACTTCAAATTCAAATAAATACTTGTAACTTCGGCTCTTATTTATATATCTTTTATTTAAAACTTGCTGCAACCAGTATTTGTTATTAAATTGTCTTTTTTTTTTTTTTTTTTTTTTTTTCCAATATGGACACCTCTATTTAAGGGACAAAGTATCTGGTTAGGTGGGTGTCCTTTCCTGGGAGGTACTATTGTAAGTCATAAAATGAATTCAGTCTCATTTAGAAAAATACCAGTGAGGAAAATATTGTTCTCAGAGAAGTAATTACATGTGTGTATGATTATTTAATGCTCCGTTTCTTTCAATCACAGTTTTTCCTTACGACTCTTCTGAGTGCTAAAAATTAAGAACAATCTTCTCTTCATATTAAAAGGAAAGTTCTATTAAATCTTTCTAAAATAAAGCCTAGAGGCTAGGGAAGCCACAGCAATTTTTAATAGCTACTTTATGTTACAAACAATTTAGAAACTTATCATGTTTTGTGGCTGTGTTAAAGTTATAAAATAATATCTTTAACTTTTAATCCTTGGGTAGATGTATTAGAGGGTTTTTTTTTTTTTTTTTTAATTAGAACTTTGTTCAAAGAGAGTATTTTGTGTTTCTTGTTCAAGTTATTGAAAGTGATAAACTGATGTATTCCTGAATATTCAGCAAAAATAAAAATCAGTAAAGCCTTAGTTAAAAGGACCTTAAATTTAATTCAAAGGCGTCTCGATTTTAAAAGATAAGCCAATAAACAGACTGCATCAATTATCTTACTGGATACGAAACGATGACGTCTCAGATGCAAATTTTCATCCCAGAAAAACATGAATTAAAAAATTAAAAAAAAAGTTCCAAAAATTTAGAGTCCCCGTGTTTTGGATGAATTTGAGCTCTTAACTGTCGTTGGGGAGAAATGCTGTAACCATGGAAACACTTTGAGGAAAAAATTATTGCTTTAGATTATTTCTAATGCTTATACGCATTATCAATAAATGTCACATTCACCTTTTATGTAAAAATAGTCTTGTTCCCCTTGAAAATTCCTTCGGAAGAGGGTTAGTTCAATTATCTCGGAATATTTCTGCATCAATTAACGTCATCGTTGCCAAGATCTCAAAGAATTACTCTGATATGATTGAATTAATCATCCAAAGGGACCAATATTCCGACTCTTCGTTTATAAAATTTTTTAAAAGGTTCAGCACTTATTCGCTGTGTAACACAATTTAGTTATTAACGTTGAAACTATACCACAAATAGCTTTATTATTTAATTGATATTGTATTCGTTAATGTCTTACCTTAATTTAAAAAAAAAAATCGAAAAAATTATTCAAGAGTGAATCGATTAAGTTTATTTTTTTCTGATTAAATTTTTTTTATCAGAAATAGAAATAATATTTATAATATATTTTAGACAAACATAACTAGAAAATTAAAAATATACAAATAATATTTTTAAAAATTTTATCTCAATCCAATAAAAATATTTTTCATTTTTTTAACGTTTAAAAAGGAATAAAGCTTAAAATGTAATTTGAAAAGAAAATCTTAATTATGATTACTTAAATAAATTTTACCAATACACACACACACACACAAAGAAAGAGAAAATATTTTTTTAAAAGAAATGCCATTTTCTTAATTTAAAATTAAGAAAAAAAAATTAGAGTTATTGGTTTTATGTATAAAAATTTATTCCATTGTTCCCAAAAACTAATAACTGAAGCCTTTACTATAAAGTTAAAAGTCTATCATAATATTCTAAGACACAACTAGGTAAAGATGAAAAATTCTAATTAAAAATTTAGACATATCTCAAAATGTATTTCTTAGCATAAATTTATTTGAAGTTCTGCTAATGCACGTAATAATTTTTTACAAGAAATAGTACCTTATACAATTGCATATCTGCTGCAATAATATTAGGAGCGACGAATATTCTCCTTGATTTTCTGCTTAAAGACGATATGCACGTACGCGAGATGTTGTAATTACGCCTTTTTCGAAGATTAGAGCAATGAATATCCTGATAACTATGTCCTCGATAAATCGGATATATTTCTGGCAGTTGAAATTATATTAGTATAGATAACTATTGAAGAGTTTATGCTCTGTGGAACGAATCTTTACGCAAAAGAATTATTGTTAGTAATAAAAAGCCGTATTTCCTGTTGGCGCAACAATACTTTATGTTTTCGAGAAATGGGAAGAATGTGTAGATAAGATAATTTAAGAACTATATACTATTGATAATGCTTTCACTAATGGCGGGATTTTTTTCTTTTAAAATCAAATACTTAAAAAGCACCGAAATTTTATTAAGAAGAAAATATTTTAATCTAATAACAAGCTGTATATATAAACTTCAGTTCGAATGAAATGTACTTGAATTAATTCAATTATCAAAAAATTTGCTTTAGTTTTTTTTTTTTTTTTTTACTTTCTCGCCTACTTGGTTCTTTCCATGGTAAAATTCCGCTATAAAGCGAATAAAATAAAATTTCTGGCTTATCATTTGTGAAGTATTTCTTAATTCAGTGCAATATACACATATATTATAAACTCAAAACTTAATTAGAACTACTAAAATTATTTAAAAAAAATTTAATGGAACATATTTACACCACTATAAGACGAAACTGTGACTAAGTGAATAAAAATAAATTTCGCTTCTTTCATGCATCAAACTTTATTGCAACTTAATTAACAAGTATTAGACATAATTGGAGAATATATCTTTAACCCCCCCTCTCTCTCTCCTTTATGTTTAAAATTTAAAATAATTAAAAACTGAGTAAAACGCTAAGAATAGTTTAATAGTTCTGCATACTCTAATGAATCAAGAATTTATTCAAATTTGTACTGGTTCTCACACGCATTTCTCTTTAACTAACCTCTCCAACTTTTGGTTCAATGTTTAGAACGAGAACTTCTCCTTGTGAATCAACTGTGACATTTATAACATATCTTGTATATGAAAAGTGTATTGAATATTGGGAAATAGAGATTTACGAGATTAATAGGAACGCTAATTGGTTCTAATCTGCGATGAAAAGATGTACTGAGAGTATAAATTTGATTTGGATCCCAACACTAGAAGCCATATGGACTCGGATCCAGTTCATTCAAGTCTATTGTTATCACTCATTAAGATTAGTAGAATCTTCCATTATAATACATTCTATAACATCAAAGAAATCCTTGATGCATCAAGGATTTCTCCGATTGTGACGAGAATCGGTAGATATACGATTTACACCTATTGATATTGATGTACATGTTCAGAATCATACGGATTGAATGCTTTATTCTGGAAACAGTGCTACAAAAACAAAGGAAAATCAATAATATGTTGATATGCCGATGGCTTGATGCAAACTGTAGGGAGGTGACAGCTCAGGTATCGTCCTCTTCACTTGACCGAGGTTCAAAATTACGAGGTACGTCGCCTATACCTATCATGTAGCTTCTAGTGCGACGTTAATAAAGCCATTCAATAAATAAATAAATTGATGCAAACTGTAATCTTACTGGGCAATGACTCGTTGAATTTGCGGATGTCCTGCGATACATGTTAAAATTGACGAGTTTGATCAGTGTGATTTCGGGACGGTTGGAGACACCTGCTCATCAGAATCCAAACGTGCTCTATTGGAGAGAGATCAAGTGATCCAGCAGGCCAGGGAAGTGCTCAAAAAGCACGAAGACATGCAATTGAAAAATGTGTAGCTGGAATTATCCTTATGAAATATAAACCCGGGGGTCTGTGAAAGAAAATATAATGCCAAATTCCAGATCGAATGCACTGGATGTGCTGGATGTGTGCAGCACTCCCCATTCCTGCCAACATCGATGGTAACGACCCGAATGTCGAGCGATCTTGCCATTTGACCACCCTGTTTCCTTGAATCCGATAGCTCCCCCTCTTTCAAAAGGTGACATATTCTAATACTGATTGCGAATTCTTCGGCGTAGCATTGATATAGTGGAAATTATGTCTTAACCTGGAAATTATGGATCGCGGGGAAATTATGTCTTAACATGAGATGTCCTCTGTTTCATACACCATTCGTGTGCTCTGTTTTAAGGCACCGGATCTTCAGGTAATCAGTCATTGGTTGCTAAAATTTAATCATTTTTGTATATTCCATTGTAAGGTATGTACACACCCAATTTCGTTCCATTCGTATAACTCCTTCTTGGTGCGTCATTTTCCTTTTTTATGTTATAGAGTGTATTTAGCTATATATAAGGGTGCTATTAATTAAATACTCACTATTATTAATTTACTTTGATATTGCTTTTTCAAGTAAATGAAAGATATTTGGTAATTTTTATTACGCCACTAGATATCTTAATAATAACGAAGGCAATTCGTTACAAATTTTAATCGTCCTATTATGATATATTCTCATAAAATATTCTCGATATATAGTAAACACAATATTTCACAATAGCTCTTGTGTCATAATTCAATTAAATATAATAACCTTTAAAAGAAAGGAAAACAATTTTAGGAAACTAAAGACTAAACAAGCGAAATTATTTATTTGCAATGCCTACTATCCTGAAGGCTCTCTAAGACTTTCAGTCCTAACTAACAGTTCTAATTATAATTAAAATATTCTCTTACCCAGACCTTTGCTCTATTTGCCTGAACAGACTTTGATAATAACCATATCCAGTCCTTAGGATCGTCACAATACTCTAATCAGTTCTTACTCACACAGCTTAATATTCCCGCCTCCATATCACTTCTCAATTTCCCCTCACTTATATGTCATAAAATCTAAATCACTTCACTTTATTTCGAACTGCCTCTAATTAACACAATCACGTTTCATATTGGTTGGGAAGAAATTGTTATTTTATGCAATCAAGCTCAATAAAAGTTCCCAAGGTTAGTGAAGAGAAAATCGCGAATCGCCCAACGCCACAGAGTTGGCAACGATAACTTCTAAAATTGAAATCAGGCTTTCTTCCCAGTAATTAAACGGAAAATCTATTTGCTAAAATAACATTATCGCAATATGCAGAAAACACGAGATACGTAAAAATACACCAGGAAAAAATTGTTACAAGTACTGATATGGATATAGTTTGAACTTGGAGACAAAATAAAAACAGAAAATTAAGTACAATTTTATCCACTTTCAAACGATGTAGACAGTATGTATATTATAACTTATCTTGATTTTTAGGGAGTTTTCTATCGGATAATAGAGTGACAAATGTTCTGTAATCCGATAATGGAAATGAGTGAATTACTTAAACTGCGATCTACATTATAAAACTTGGACAAAGTTATATATATATATACACACACATATATATATAGCTGATATTAGTACAACTAATATTAGCTATTTCTGAGTTAGAAAATAGCTAATAACTGAAACATGCAATGACTACTGATCAATGTGCAAAAAAAAATCTTCAATGCCTTAACTGTTTTTAATATGCATAAACTGTAATAGTTACAAGAAAAAAATTGTAGACAGGAATTCCAAGGAGAACATCAATTTAATGGCGTTTTTAACAACTTCGGAAAAAGAAATCTTTTTTTTTTTCTTATTTTAGTATTTGCTCAAAATAGACATGACTTGTTATTTGACATTGAAAATTTTATTTTTAGAAAAAAATTTCAGAATTTAATGTAATTGAGGCGCCTTGAACAAGGAAAAATAATCTTATTTTAAGCCAAATTTAAATAATTATTACTTTTTAAAATTAAAAAAAAAACTTGTGTGTGTAAAAGTCTATTTCTACATTGAGATACTTATATATTTATGAATGCGTTTATAAAAATAAAATAACATTTATAGACATGAATACTTTTCTATGAGTAATTAACTATATTTATAGCTGCATTTGCATTCGTGAGTTGTGTACGTACTTGAAGGTACTTCTCGCAAAAAATCCATTGAGTTTATAACTTTAAAAAATTGCAGAGTATTTATATAAATATAACATTCTATATGTTGAACACAATTCTAAACTCAAAATTTGAATTTATAAAGTTTTGAAATTTATGAATCATATTTTCCTTAATTTTCATTCAAATATTGTGCTACATATACCAAAAATTCGTGAGTAGTTTTTAGAAAAACAATTACTTTCACTGTATGGAAAACAACCATATTTTACAATGCGGAAAATATCAGCACAATAGATGAAGTAGATTTCAAGAAAAGTGTACCAGAATCCTAAAAACCCACATTTTGAGGAAAAACAAAAATATCGATATTTTTCTTTATGGCGGGGCACATTTGCTTACATTTTTTAAAATTCAATGTTCTAGCGTTCTGTTTATCACATCTGAGGAATCAATAAAGCGCTCAGTACTTTTCAACAACAAAATCGAGAAATGTAAAATTTGAATAATCTTAAAGTTTCTGTTATCTTAAATTGAAAGTCTTAACACACACTTGGAAACTTGTTTGTCCTTTCTGCAAATTTAAAATCAAGCAAAGATTTTTTAATAGGTTAGCAAGCGCAATTGAAGAAGTAAATAAAAAATGTTTAAAGCTTTCGTCTACCAACCATTTTGATTTCAAAAACGTAATATTAATCCTTTAAATTTCTTTTTTTTTTCTTCCTCAAACCTAGAATATTATATTTATTTTAATGTAGTAAAAAGTGCACCCAAAAGAAGAAAAAATATTGATGATTTCTGCGGAATTAAATTTTTCCTCTGACTTTTATGAATATCTTTATGTCCATTTTAAGGATTCGATTGTGGGTGTTTGTGTGTGAGGGGGTATACCTTTAAAAATTATTTTAAAAAATAGTATAAAAAATTTATTTCATCAAAAACCGTTTCTTTTTCTTTCTTTCTTTTTCTCTTTCAGATGCACTTCAGTGCATTCAGTTAAATACAATAGTGTTACGAATTTGCAACGACACTTCCCTGCAATGTTACTCTGTGAATTAAAAGAGACATATAACAGGAATCTGTCGAATATAGAAGGAAGCTTGAATGATAACCACCGACCTTGGTGACTATTTTGGCGACTTTGAAAACAAAATGAAGGAAATACTGGAATCTCGATATTTCTAATGGGAGAAAAGTTATGGAATTTCCCCAATGATGTCACGCCTAGCTGGGATAGCTATAAATACTTGCAGATGCTATGTCTTAGTAAATCTGCCGGAGTCTGCCTTTGATTTGGTTTGGTTTTATCAACATCGCACTAGAAGCAACACGAAGACTGTTGGCGAACGGACCTCGTAATTTTGAGCATCGGTCAAGTGACGAGGACGACACCTGAGCTGGCCTTTCCCTCTTTCAACTTCCACTCCATATCAACGGGAGGACGAGCCTTGACAGATTTAACGTGTATCGATCCCGGTTACACGACGGTTTTTTAATGGCATCAAGGCTCGAACTCACGATAACCGTCGATCGCGAGTCCGAGACCATGACCACTAGCTACCGCGGCCACGAGTCTCCCTTAGAAGTGCAAAGTATTGCTTCGGATATTTGTCTGTAGAGTGTAGTAAGCAAAGCAGCTGAACCTTATTGAAAAAAAAATTACTATTATTATAAGTGCTGTTTCGTATCTCTTTGTGTCGTTGTTCTGCGCAAGTGTTGTTTTTGTTCCTAATTGAGCTGTTAAGACCTGCTACCCGCGATTTGTTTTGTTTTGAATATGTGTCAATAAAGCAACATTTCCCATTATCCTTCTTATTGGACTGTTTTCACAGTAATTTAATATAGTGCTTTTTTTTTTAAAAAAAAAAAAAAAAATTCTGATTGTGAATTTCTAATTATAATTTTTAAATTATGTTCCTGAAATTCTTTCAATGTTTTACATCGGAAAGAGATTCATTCACATTAATGATTTTCATATTCTCATATAAGCGCTTCCTAGATTTTATAAAAATTTTAAAAAAAAATAATAGTTATTGTTTCAGAAAAAAAAAAAAAAAAAGATTAATTATGTGAACAAAATATATCTGATATTCACGAAAACTCTAGGATAATTGTAAATTTATAAATTTAAAGCCATATATTTATACATATTGTAATGTGTTACATAAATATATTGAAACATTTTTTTTTCTTCACATTATCAGGATTCTATGAAATAATACAAAATCTTTCGAATAAAATAAACATTCACTTAAAATTTAATATTTTGTTAGAGTTTTTAATTAATCAGCGGAACAGCTGCATGCAGGAATTGAAGGAAATAAAAAGCATTGAAAGCATATCTTAAGTATTCGACTTCTTCTCATTTTTTGTTTAAGAACTTCATTGATTGTTACCTAAATTCTTATCTTTAATCCTTTACGTGAAGCTATGCAAAGCTGATAAAAGTAATTAAGATGAAATAAAAACAGAGATAAAAGATCGTAAAATAACAATAAAAGCGGTATATATTAACTGTGTACGTAATTAGGAAAACGATTAATTTACAAATCCTGTTTTGTTTTAGTTTATTTTAAATAAATTTGATGTGAGTGTAATTTTTTTTTCCCGAGTCACAGAAATAAGTTATTGTGTATTTAGTTTCATGGTTAATTAAAACGCACATGTGAAATTAATGATAAGTAATAAAGTTCAAAATGCATTGAATAAACATTTCTAAGTCCTTTTATATTTAAATTGCAACTATGATTACTGATTTTTACTTATGCTATAAAACTACTTGAATGAGTGATTGTATTTTAAAAGCGCAAGAGAGCTAGATGTGGCTATGCTGCACCAAACAAGGTGAAGCTGTGGTCTAGATGTGTGAAAAAAATGGGAAAAAAAGATAAAAATTGATTGACAAGAAGAATGATCGAAAATAGAGAAGGATCCCTAGGGTATCCCCAAGGCGCATCACCCGTATTTACAAAAGACAGTTAACCAAATGGGAAAGAAAAAGGTCATGAAGGTGCCTCGGGGTCACATGATGCCCGAACCTACAGAAAACAAGGCAAGTCCCTTAAATTCCCCTGATATAATCCCCAGGGACAGAGCGCTCGGCAATACCCCTAGACACTGGTTACCCATTTTAGTCCGCTCGTACGACATGCATGAGCTACAGTGGGACTATTATTTCACACCCGTTCACCACATGGGTGTCACTCTCCTTAGCGATTTCATCAAAAATTAAGTAAGTTCTTGTAAAATTAGAAAAATAGTATAATATAAATGTGTTGTAAAGGATGAGTCAGAATAAATTCGTAATGTGCATGATTGAATAAGATTCTACTTATTTGAGTGTTATTTTTTATAACATTACTATTTCGAGAAAACAATAATACGAAATATATTTGTTGTTTCCTGTATCTTGCAATGGGGGAATACAAATTGCAAAAGTGGCAGAAACGTATTTTATAATTAACTGGAAAATTGTTTATTTTCTCATTCTTTTTTCTTTTTGTTTGTTTGTTTGTTTTTTGTTTTTTGTCTCTGCATAGCTTGTTGTCGTATTTAGTTTAATACAGTGGTTAACATTATTTGTACTTGATGTTGCTGTGTTGTTTCACTTTCGAATAATAACGACAAGAAAGCATATTTAGTATTGCGGTGTTTATTTCATATTCGAAGAAAATATCTTCATTATTTTTTAAATGTGAAACAAAAAAGCAATTTTATTTCGTCTTTTTCTTGCTTCTTTTACTTCAGATTTCAAATTTCCGAAAGGTGATATAGTTCACCGATGTCAACAAAACATAATAAATTTAAAGTTTCTGGGATTACACTATAAGGTGTCATTATAGATATCGTCCTAGTCAAGTGACTAGGACGACACCTATGATATATTCTCCACGTCCTAGTGTGTATATATATATATATATATATATACACATACACACGAAGGGTGTTCAAATGAAAAGGAGTAAAAGGTCGTAACAACGTAACGTTAACATATTTGCCTTTGCGCGATGGAAGAACAAAGCGCGACATCTAGGGATGTGAATGGAGTCTCCGGCGTGGATTGGAGCATATGCGACCTCCCGCATGCGCAGGAGAGAGCAGAGGCTCTTATAAAGAGCCCCGTCCAATTGACACGGCAATGTGTATGAGGACATGACGGCGTTCACATTGCAAAATTCGACGATTGAGGAGCAGCGAGGTATTATCCGATTTCTGACAGAGGAACGTGTTAAATCGGATAACGATCGTATACGGGGAAGACCGTGTGTCCGACAAGTCAGTGAGAAAATGGAGTGCCCGTTTTCGTGCATGCCATGAGAGTTTGGTTGATGACCCAAGACCATGCCAGGTAATGGTCGCCCTGCAATTTCCATGTGTTTGGTCCCCTGAAAAATTATCTGAAAGGGAAGCGCTTCAATTTGGACGACGAACTCAAGGACGATGTGAAGGACATGGTCTCGTCACGGCCACATGAATTCTGGGAACAAGGAATCTTTCGGCTCGTTAATCAATGAGATCGTTGTGCTCAGGCCTATGGTGTATTCTTTGAATAAAGTCTTCATTTATGCTCACAGCGTCGTTTCGTACCTTTTCATTTGATCACACTTTGTTTCTACTATATACGCTTTCTTTTGAATTTTATAATTATTTTTGTAAAGTTAAATTTGAATAATATGTTTTCATTCATTTTTGTGCTTGTAATTTTTATCTCTCTATTTATGATTTGGTGTATGTCTTCTTTTTCATAGGTTCAGTTGCGATTTTTTACATATTGTTCTTAATTTAATTATTGAAATAATATCCAGTTTATTTGTGATTCAAATTTTAATGTTCAGTTATATAAATATAATTTTCAAATATTCTCTATCAGAAATGAACTCATGGTCAGAGAAAAGGGGCTTATTTCGTTATTGGAATATTTTGAAGATGAGAAAAGAAAGCATTAATTAAACGAGTGAAAACAAAATATTTCAGAGATTAACAATGAAAAATTATTTGTAAGGATGGTGATGCAAGATTTGGTTTTAAATAACCTAGTTTCATGTACATATTTCAATGTAAAAAAAGTTATAACGTATTCTGTTTGTGGCTTGTAAATCAATGTACTCTGAAATATATATATGTATATAACGAAAATTGTTTGTCATCAATATATAACTGATCGTATTGTTAAGAATATCAGTGGGGAAAAAAACAATCTTTTGTAAAGAAATTTAAATTCTTTTATGAAAACCGTATTTATAATTGGAATCGTAAAGGGAATTCATAAGCCTTGAGATGGAGAATGTAATGTTAAATTAACCTGAATATCCCCCCCCCCGCCCGAACAGAACGAGACCCAGGTAATTTGCATAGATTTTTCCCACTTGCCCCACTTTGAAAATGTTTAAGCTCTTATACCTGTATCCGACCCACAGCTTCAGTTATTCGCTGTAGAAATAACATAAACTTTAAATGTCTGAGAAAGAATTTGAAAAGTAAAAAAAATCTTGGTTTCTCTTCGAGAGAATTAATCTAACCACCTATACCTGACATTAACTACCGCAGACATAATCAAGAAAAAGAAAGTATTCGGGCTTCGCACGTTCTGCTACAACGAGCGTGCCTTCACACGATAACAATTATGCAATCATGCAATGTAAATAAACATGCTTTGCGATTCAATTTAGGCGAAATATCGCCAACACTGATAAACAGTGACGCGCCATGAATTAAAATTGGCGAGTACTTTTTTTCTTCCTTCCGAAAAAGTATATCCACGATGCAACCCTGCAAACTGAGTGCAAAGGTACCCGACTGGTAGTGACCCAGCCGTCAACAAAAAGCAGGTTCAACTTTCATCGGAAGTTCAGTCTGAATTGACGTGAAGAAGATTCATGCAAACAACGTGGAAGTGAAGGTTATTGGAAAACACTCTTTGTTTCACCAGGTGTGGAAGCAAACTGGGACATAAAATATAGGAAATTGTGAAGAGTTTTTTTTTTTATCAGGTAAAGTGTTTTTATACTTATAATGATACATTTTTAACGTAATTATGTATTGAATCAATCAATTGCTTGAATATTGGAAGAAAGCAATTACATAGAGGGACGCGATGCTGAATTTACTATAGTAACAGGTTGCTGTCATGTGTAGTTTGCAGATTTAAAATTTTTTTAACCCTCTGCGTTCCCCATACTGAGATATTTCAGTTATGTTTCACAATTTTATGGCAATAGTTAAGTGAGTCTCGAATTTATGCTCAGTGTTCTCCTTGGTTATGATTCAAATTCTGTAGAAAAACTAGAATACGACGTTCGGGGTAGAAATTGTAAGTTACATTTTTATAACAATGTACTCATGCCCTTTCTTCTTCCTCACCCCTCTACTACAAGTATTTCACATACACCAAAAGGAACATCTAACCCAATTTAACAACTGATTTAATTATGAGCTTAAAAATGGGTCTTAAATTCCTGTCGTTTCCAAAGGCTGAAATCTATTTAACCTAATTTATAACATAATTCCTGAATATACCGATAAAAATGCCTATTTTAAGTTGTGTCAGAGTATATTTTGATTTTTCACTTAAATGGAAAATCTCTGAAACATGCAGTCTATGATTGATATTTAACAGATTGTTAGTGCACTTTTAATTAATGTTAGTTTTTTACTTTTTCTCCTTTATTTGGTTTTTCATTTTGTGAATTAGTATTTATATATTACTAATTAAAATGTTCAAGGTACAGAATTAAAAAAAAAAAAGTAATTCAAGTTAGTCAATGCCTTATTAAAAAAAAATATTAATTTTACATTTTGGAATTTAGTATTTTGATTGAATTTCTTTTCTTCATGTAACTATTTTTGATACTTGTCATTATGGATTCTTTTGAGTGTGAAACATTTTACTTTCTAGTTTATGAAATTTGTTGCATTTTCTAAGGGCAAAATTTTCGTTGCACGTTTAAATAATAATTTATTAAATAATACGAGTTACACTTGAGTAAAATTGAGTAGAAATTACTTTTCATGATTCTAAAGGAGGTTTTTTATTATACGAATTAACACATTACTTGTTCGAATTTGATTATTCTTATTTGAAATATATTTAAGAATTTATATTGAATTCATTACTGCTTTTTCAACCATTTAAAATAGAATCTTAATACTAATTGTGTACGTTTTCAGTTAATTTAAGGAACGAAAAGAATTTAAGAGCTAATAGAATTTGTATACACGAATTTTTCATTGTTGTCTAATACTTTTTTAGGAATTTTGTGTTTCTTTTAACAGTATATGATGAGAGGCCAGTAAATTATATTTTTGGTTAGGGGGTTGGTTCAATTATATTTTTTATAATGCAATAGTAAAATATCTAACAATTAAATTATAATTATGGACAGTTTCACCACAAACAAATGTGCTGATTAATTTAATGTTAATTTACACAGTATAATTGTAAACTTGTTAAAAATTTATTTTCAAATTAATATGTAGTAAATAAGCATATATATTTAATACGAAAGTGATTATTTCTGCCCGAAAAAAAAAGCCTAATGTGATATATTAGTAAATAAAACACGTAGAATTAAGACGTATGATTAAAATGCATAAAATTTATTTAGAAACATTCGTGTTATTGCTGAAAATTCGTACATAAATAAAATGAGAACAATTTAGCATTCTGTCCAGAAAAATATGTATGAAAATTATTAAAAATTAAGTTATATTATTTCTAACCGATTCGCTTCAGAGATGGTACTATTTTTAAGAATTGAAAGAATTTCCACGGCAAAGCGGTTGAAGTACTTTAGGTTTAAGTCCAGAAGATCTCACCCTTTTCCTACTTCTCTTGTCTACAGTTTCCTCATCAAAAATAATTTACCAGTGCTATTTCTATTTATTACAAATAAAATAAATGACAAATAAGTAAATAACATACATCAAATCTTAGTTAAAAACGAGTAAATATTACATTTCCTATTTCTGAAAATAAATTTGAACTGCAAAGGATTATAGAATTCAGCTTGTATAAATACTGCTTGAAGTGTTTTTCAACCTTTTCGATCAATGGCTATTGTTGCATCATTATTTTCTATCTTGATTTTGTACATTTACTTGCATGAGATTGATGCTCCGATTTGAAAAGTACGATTGATTTGTTAAACAATTCTTTGATTTACGTATCAAGAATTCTTAAGTAATATTATTTATGTATTTAGACGGTTATGATCTTGTAACACAACATGTATGACATTTGTGTACAAGTCTTGAACACAAATACAATTGTAATACTCCGATTAAAACATAACTTTTTCAGGAAATGGTATAAATTCGCTACTGCATGAGAAGTATTTAAGTTTTTACATATAAATTTTTTCTTATAATTTTGGCAACAGGATATTCTAACACATAACTGTGTTATTTTGATGCTAAATAAATTATTTGACCTTTTTATTTTTTCGATGTATAATTATTTGTGTAAATGTTGAATCAAGGCTACTTGAAAAGTATGTTTAATGATGCAGACATGTTTTGATATCCTTTTACTGCATCTACATATTTTCTCGTTTGCATAATTCCTAATTGAGATTCAGAGCGAAACATTTCGAATATATATATGTTTTCTAATTGCTCGTATCCCACATAATTATACTTGGACTCTAGAAAAAGAATCCGTTGACAAATAACGCAAATATTACAGTTTTCTTATTAAAAGAATGGTTGAAAATACACTTGTTTTTTCGATAGTTTTCCCGTTATTTTATATTTACAGTGGCCAAATAAGCACAAATTCGGCTAAAAATTCCCACCATTTAATAGAATTGATTAAAATTGTTTCATATTAAAATGAACTGAGACTTCATGTTCTCCAGCGGCGTAGAAGTTTGAAGAATGACTGATCTTTTCAAATAGCATCCAAATGCGACTTATAATTGCGTGATCCATCGCCAATTTTTGTTTGTGTAGCTCTTGTGAATATCATTTAAGATCACGTCATTAAAAAATTCATAACTCATTATAAAGGGGTTATGTATTACAAGGATATTAGCTATTTAATACTTAATATCCTTTTATAATATATAAGTCCATTTAATATAAAATTTAATTTTAATCAACATGTTTTTGGGGTATATTTTTTAGCACTTCGTAATTTATGCGCTGTACATAAAAGGAATCCGTAAAAATAAAAGAGTCTTAGAAGTCTGTCGTTTGCTCTACAATCAAAAGGATTTAAAAAAAAAATATGAACACGTGATCAACGTTATTAATAACTATGAAGATAACCAACTTGGTAAAATGGCGTGCTTGTAACTCGAGGTTTATTCACGTGTCATGTGCAATATTAGAGATTGCTGTACTTTTAAGTCCTATTTATTAGGCTTCAAAACCACGCGAATAGATTTGAGAGTAAGTTTATTACTTTAGCTATTCAAAATTACGAGACTGCTGTCTATTGTATAATCATAGATGTTATTTCAAATTCTTATGAAAATAAAACCGTAATATTAACAGTTATTTGATGTGTATTTCGAATACAGTGTTATAAATAATTCAAATTATAATCTACTATATATTTCAAATATTTTAAAATATTCATATAATCATGTAAATACTGTAAAATATTTTTTAAAGACCGGAAAACCCACAAACGAATCGTTAAAATAGGGTAAAAATATTTATAAAAATCTAAGGAAAAAAGTAATTTCACAGAAACCTTCATTGTTTTTTTGCTCTTTCCGATTCACTTTATTGCATTGAAATGAATCAAATTGTAAAGATTTTAGGACTGTATAAGAAATTCCATAGAATTTTCTTACTTTATGTTCACGAAATCAAAATGGCCGGTAGACGGGAACCTTAATGCAATTAACGATTGCAATACTGGGGAGCTGGTTTATCAGTGAATCTGAAAAAAATTTTCAACTTGTTACCAGTAATTCTGCACTTTTACCAGTAATTTGGTAAATTATGCGCATTAATATAGTGCACTTTTTGCACTTATTCGCCCTTAGGGGCTTGCCTTCTTTAAGTAGGCGCGGTTTTCGTTCAGTCGCGGGTTCGATCTTTGGCTGCCAAAGACCCGCCGTGTAGCCGGGGCTGAGGCACGTTAAATCTGTCGGGGCCCAAAGTCCTCCCGTTGGCGTGATGTGGATGTTAGGAAAGGGGGGCAGCTCAGGTGTCGTCCTCGTCACTTGTCCGAGGCTCAAAATTACGAGGTCCGTCGCCAATAGCTCTCGTGTTGCTTCTAGTGCGATGTAATAAAAACTAACACTCATTTAAGTAGGCATGGGAATCAAGCTCCTAGGCCACCTTATTGATCTTTTCCTTCCCCATAGGGTCTTACTGCCTTTGATAAACACGATTGACGCGCCCGAGATTCGCTAGCCTTCCTTCCCATGTTTCCGACCCTCCTTGTCATCCAATTTTTTTTTTCCAAATGCCTAGATTACAGTTTTACTCCTTGTTTTGGCGCAGCATAGTCATATCTGGCTCTTGCGCTATTTAACTTCTCAACATTCATATTTCACTCATTCGCTGGGCCGCAGCTATACTTTTTTGAATAAAACTACAATTAAAGTCGCATTTATTTATTGAACGCATATATACTTTAAAAAAACGCATATATGGTCTGCCAGGTTGAAATAGAAATAATTATTGTTGTCGATTCAAAAAATTCAATATACAGTATTCCTTTGACTATTCACAGAAGAGAAACTTCATTGATCAAAACAATAACAGAAGTACATCATAATATGCATCTGGCACATATAAAAAAAATTAAAGTATGAATAAAATCGTTGATTGGATTATTTTCAATAGGAAATGATAAGAAGGAAATATATTCTCATAAAATGTGTTGATCTTTAATAATTGTTAAACCAATAAAATGAATTACACATGTTTGTAAATCTCGTGTTTCTATAAAAATTATAAGATTTAAGTTACGAACTGTTAAAAATTATGGTCATTATTTTTTCTCCCTCCAAAAAAAAATGTGATTTTTTTTAAAACTGTTGTCATTGTGATTTCTCTTATTATTGATTATCCTGATCATTATATAGTTTAAATTTGGACGTATCTAAAACATTTTTAGCAAAACTCTACAAATATATTAGTTTCAAATTTTGAGAATTTTCGATTTCCATTGGGGTTTTTAGTTCCTACTTTTCCTTTTTGTTCTGCGACTCTTTCAACCGCAGTGAATGAAATCAGCACCTGACGAATCGGTTCTGTTGCGACTTCTATGACGAAAACTATTTCTCTGACCCTGACTCACATTCTTATTCCGAATACACGTGAACTAAAAACAACTGTTGCACCCAACCGTTACGTCCAACAACCCGTCTCGGGTATGCGCACGGAAATTGTTTCTCGGAAATAACTTCTTTATCAGATGAAATAGAAATTTAATAACGCGGAATTCAGATTCACCGGTTTTTTGAGTACGGAAATTAAGGTAAGTAATGTGATTAACGTAAATGCGCAATAAACGTAACGTAACATTTTTGTATAAACCTATTAGCTTATGTAATTAAAAATGATAATATGGAAATCGCATTATGCGAAGAGTATACGCGGTAGTTATTACAATGCTGTTTATTGGAGATGTGAGAATATTATTTTTCGTACTTGTTTGGAATCTAGTAATCATTTTAACATATAACAAGAATGATAAGGAACAATATTTACGAGTATATATCGTGTATACCAGTGTCGTATCCGGGGGGGGGGGGATTTCAAAGGGACATATGCACCCACAAAATCCTTATTCGAACTTGAAATGTTTCAGGATAATTATTTTTTCTTCAGTTATAGATATTTTAAACACAAGAACATTTTTTTCATACTTATATTTTTTTTTTCGTCAAGTAGAGAAAAAACGATTTCAACTAAGCAGATTCCTGAGAAAAGAGTAAAACAATATTTGCTGTCTCTAAAAAGGGTGTTTGTTGACGGAGAAGGGGGTGCATTCCTAAAAATGCGCCCTCCAAAAATACAAATTTTATTCTCATGGTATCTTAATTATTTTTCTTAAATTATCTAGACTTTTAAAATTTTTATATCTTGATAAAATTATATCAACATCATCAACAGTTTAAGTAGGAGAAATAAGATTGAAATAAGTATATTACTTACTTTTACCAAATGATAATGACGATATGCGCCCCCCCTACTCAAAAAAAAAAAAATTCTGGGTACGCCCCTGGTGTATTCACTATTAAGATAACGCTAAAAATTAAACAGTATACAGGTAGAATAGAAAAAATGAACACAAATGACTAGAAATATAGAAAGTTGCACTTCAAAAACGAAAGGCGTCTGCAGAATAAGCCCAAATGTGATTTTTTACAACAAATTCATATAAAACCGGGTTTTATCTGCAGGAAATTGGATAAATTCTTTAAGCAACAAACAATTGGACTGTAACTTTCGTCAAAGAGTTTTACTCTGCAAGAAAATGTAAATTCCTATCAGTCCTCAAAAATAACGGGAAAGGGAGAGAACTAGATGCATAATCATAACCAGACGTCCAGTGTGCTGTTTCTGGTCAGGTGGTTCTAGGGGGGCATGCTGAGGAAATGGGGTCAAAGATCAAATTTTTGTGGCTGGAGAGAAAAATTGTTTTTGTTTCGGTCACAGAAGGATACCCCCCCTTCTTCTCCCACACTGACTGTTGTATTAGATATGGTATTTGATTTTTATTTGCCAAGTTCCTACTCGCCCGATTCCAAACAATGTTATTCTGACTCAATTATTCTAGTGTTACTTAAGCTTCTGAAACTTGGTTTATACAGTTGTCCATTAATTGACGATAGTTTATCAGTTCTGATTCATATTATGTACAAAGCTTGAATTGAGAAACTATTGAATTCTCAGACTTCCGTGTTAAGCTAATGGGGTTATTGCGCATGAAATGTAACAAATTTTATGAGGCGTGATAGCACACGAAAATTTAGTGAAAGATGCTGGACTAAGTATATTTCAAGGTCATCTACCCTTTAAGTGCTTGCCTTCTTTAAGTAAGGAGGGGCCTCATGACCTCGATATACCCTAGTATATTTTTTCCTCCTGGGGTTACTGTCTTTGCAAACACGGCATACCCTAGCGACCCATCTTGTCAACAAATTTTTATCCTTTTCCACGTCTTTTCAACCGTCTAGATCACAGCTGCATCTTGTTTTGGCGCAGCGTCTTGTTTAGCGTATCCGGCTCTTTTGCGCATTTAAACGCCATCCCTCCCTCCCTCTGAGATCATCTAGTGGGAATTACGCGATCTATTTTCAAAACTGTTTAACATTTTTATTATTTCGTGGAAATTGACTTTCATTTTAAAATACTAGACGTCTAGGAAGGCTTGTTTGTTTTAAGAATTGAATATGTGTATTATAATATGAGTATATTGCAAAATATTCTTCACGATTTAAAATTGTTTATGCATAAAATCTTTGTATTTTAAATATTGTCTAGACTTCGGATTAATAGAGCTTTCTTATAAAAATTTTCACATTAACCGAAGTTTATGCTGAAAAAAATTTGAATAATTAATCCGCGGGAAAAAATATTTCCCTATAATATTTTGTCAAGGATTTTTTCAAATACCATTACTTTCATTCAGTGTTCGAAGTATGATTATAACGTTTTTAAATTTTAATAAAATCATTTGCTTTTTTTCGCTTTTATGTATATGTATGTGTAAGACATCCGTCTACCTTCTATTTTGATTTCGTGAACATGTTTTTTTCTCCTACAGAATTCTTCCTACCGTCTTCAAATCTAGACTACTTTATCTAATTGAATGCAAAAAAATGCATCCGAAAGAGCAAAAAATAACTATGGTTTCTACTGAATTGTATTGTCCTACTTAGTTCTAAAAATATTTTTTCTCCTTTTATGATTCTTTGGTGGTTTTTCTGGTCTTTAAAAATATTCTAAAACACTTTCAAAACTGCAGGACAAAATGTAATGCCACAGAAACCTAGTTTATTTTTGTTGTTGTTGTTCTTTCGGATACGCTTTTTTCGCGTTCAAATAAAATAGTATAGATTTGTTGACGGTTGTAGAAATTCTTTAGGAGATAGATATATTAACATTACTTTCTCTCACGAAATCAAAACGGCCGGTTGACGGGAAGCTTAAAAAAATACTTCAAATATTCATGTCACGCTCTTAGTAGTGCCTTTTTTGATTCTTTGCTGTGTTGGACAATATCCAGTCTGTTATGAGATTCTTTATTTCGACTTGAGAACTTCTCTCATCTAATGATACTTTCTAATTGGGTCTGTGAACTAAGTATCTTGCGCGGAAGAAATAAGAAATAAGTTCTTTCAAAACTGTTGCATGAACCTTTACACGAATCCAGAATGAAATTGATACTTCAAGAAATCTCTCTCTCTCCTCCCCCTCCTTTTTCGTTATTGTATTGTAATTTTTGTTTCGGTCACCTGAAATGAGTTTTCATCTGGAAATGTAACATTTACTTCTTCAAAATGGGCCATGATAACCTGGTTAATAGAACCGCGATCTAATGACCGCATGATTCTAGACTGGATTTCAATCTAATAGAATAGAGAAAAGGAGGGTTCTATCTCATAAAATATAATTGGTCCTTAAAGTTCCTCAAGTGGTGAATTGTGAAAGCTTTGGTACCAACTCTGGTGTAGTCTTGTTAAAATGAATCGTGGCTCAAAATTTCGAGATCTTACCCCAGCCAGTTATGTAATAGTTCGAGTGTAACGTTAATTCAACAAATTAAACCTCAATTTAATTATTATTTTACTAGTGGTAACATCATTGAATAACTAATTTTTACCATATCTTTCCAATCTGGTGGTTGTTTTGGAAAATAGATTTTTAAATGATACAAAGTAACTTCTTTATCATAACTGATAACTTTTTTTTGAACGAGCATTATTAACCAATCGTTTTGCTTTGATAGGAGTAGAAACGCAAGCTGTGCATATGTGTTTGAGTAATACAGAAAAGCTCTTTTAAAGGCATTTGCATAATTCATCTTACTATTCAAAATAACCACCTCAGCTGTTTCCGAAATAATAGAAACTGGTACTTATCAAGTTTTACCAGTTGCATAATTTTTTTTTCCTTTAAAAGTTCAAATCTCACAGAATTATCTGTTTAAGGAATCCGACTCCTTCATAATTCAACGTACTTTTTAGTATAAACGATTTTTCAGAAAGTAAACTTTTATAAACCTGTTTTTAATTGAAATCATTTTTATTTTTACAATTTATAAGACCATAAAAATTTGTTCATTAGCTCTTATGTTTATAATTGTTTTTAACAATAAGATGATTGGTATCAAAATTATTTGTTGGCATATCCAACTCTCTCGAGATACTCGTATAGCTAAATATTCTGGATTTGTTCATCGTAAACTCATTAGTTCTTCGTGACAGCGGTAGCCTATTGTGATAGCGGTTGTCTGCTTAATTTTTACAACATGCATGAAGGAATAATTGCATTATTTGTGTGAGGAAATTGATTCCTGGGCATAAATTATGGAAAAACATCGATCAAAAGTTTACTAAACTTCTAATTTTTATATGAATTTTCTTTCAACCATCTAATGATTACGTTTTAATAATTCGAGATAAAAACCAACGTTTATATATAATGACAAAGTATATTAATTATTATGCATTAAATTCAAAACAAACACGTGATAAACACATAAAAAAATTTAATTATAATTTCAATTTAATCAATCATTTATTGAATATTTTTTACTGAAAAATTTTACAACACATACAAGCCTTTCCTTCTTAGTTTCCAAATATTTTTGGATTACCAGATCTAACAGCGTGGAGGTGAGGTGAGGCTAATTTGAGTATGATTGACTAAGTGTAGATAAATCTACTTGTATTACACGTCATACTCTTCTAGACCCAAAAACGTGGACAAAACACAAACGAACTTTACTAAAAAATTACGAATGGAGCAAATAAAAGTTATGCATCTAATAATTTTTACTAACTCATGATTTAGAGTCGACATTCCAATCATTTAAATTCTACTTTCTTAGTACTTCAGAAATGCTGTGCATCAAATTCTAGAAAACATAATTTTTAACTTTAAAATTTACTTAAAAAGACACATTTGTGAACGTATTAAAAATTTCAGAATATAAAATCAAAACAGGCATTTGAAAGTTTGTAAGTCATTCTATTAAAACTGGGAACCAGAATTCAGGAAAAATTATTTTGATATGACATGGCGCCAAATATTGGAAACTTTCTTTCTTGCGAATGATTACTGACTAAAAGTCAGCAACCCTTACTATCTTGGAGATAGTAAAGGGGAGATAGTATCTCCCCTTTACTATCTCATGCGGCTTATGGGGGATTTCCCGATGTTCCCCGAGGGGGAAAGAAATTTTTTTCTCAAAGCGCCGAGTGGAAGGGATATTTTGACTTATTGAAATATTAGTTAAAACTTGTCGCAAATGTCTAAATATTGCATTGTTAGGCAAGTAAGAACGATTCCCAAAGTTTCAAAGTTCTAGCTTGATGGGAAGTTGGTTAAATTAACGATCGAAAATTGGATGACACACTCACACACACACACACCAAAAAAACGTTTTAAAAACAAAGTTTTAAATGTACACCATACTACTGTGGAAAATTTATTTCTAGGTAAAAGCACGGAAGTTCAAAGTAAACGTGTATGACGCCAGTTGACACGCTTTCAACTTCTAATTTTATCATTTTTAAATTTCGATTAGTTTTATTGTCACATTAAAGAAATATGAAGACTCTTGATGACGAACCTTGTTATTTTGAACCATGGCTAAATGACGAAGAGGACACTTGCGTTGATTTCATACTGTTTTAATTTCCATTACATGTGTGGACTTAGAAGCCCAACTCAATTACCGAAAAGAAGCTCCATTATTTCACCTATTTGATGAGTCTCATGTAGAATCAAAAATCATTCGGTTCGTTTTGAACATAACCAGCTACCAAGTTCGCGATCATGACCATTCGTTTGTATTTTAATCGTATTTTAATTTAATATTTTATAAACTAATATTTATAATATTTAACATTTACTGAATTGCTTAAAAGTGCAAGTTATATAATTGTTAAATATACATTAATATACCTCAAATAATTGTATAAAAACTCAATATTTGAGAAAGTAATATTTAGCATTTACTGTATTGCTTAAAGGTTACGCCAATTGGTGTAAATATTACATTAATATACCGAAAATAATTGCTTAAAAATTTAATATTTTAGAAACTAATATATGTAATGTCTATCATTTACTGAACTGTTTATAAATTCACGTTACAATTGTTGCAATTATTACATTAATGTACCGAAAATAGTTCTTTAAAAACTATCTTTTAAAAGTGAGCGAGCTATCCGTATCACTGTCAGAAAAAGGATGACATTTTCAAAAGTCACTTGGGGAAACGGCTGCCACTTTCAGCAACCGTTTCTTCATAGCGATAAGCGTCATAAAAGAGCGAAACTGTTCATTTGCCCAACCGTCAATGGGTTAAAAAATGGAAAAAATATATTTTTAAAGGTTTAACAAAGGAGGGTCAAAAATAGAAAGATAGGCTACTCTGGGGACGCGTCACCCGTGTTTACTTTACCAAGGACAGTAAACCCCATGGAAAGGAAGACCCGTGTGGTGACCGGGGATGACAGAATAGTCTCACTGTAGCTCATGCATGTCGTAAAAGGCGACTAAAATGGGTACCCAGCGTCTGGGGGTATAGCCGGGCACCCTGCCCCTAGGGATTATATCAGGGGACCTCAGGGACTTGCCTTCTTCAGGTAAGTACGGGCATCATGACCCCGAGGCACCTTAGTGATCTTTTTCTTTCCCATGGGGTTTACTGTCTTTGGTAAACACGGGTGACGCACTCCCGGGATACCCTAGCGATCCTTCTCTATTTTCGACCCTCCTTCTTGTCAACCATTTTTACCTTTTTTTTCAACTTCACGTCTAGACCACAGTTTAATCTTGTTTGGCGCAGCATAGCCATATCTGGCTCTTGCGCCAATAAACTTTACATTCACTCACTCACTCACTCACTCACCCATGGAAAGGAAAAAGGTCACTAGGGTGCTTCGAGTGAGTGATGCCCGTACCTACCTAAAGAAGATATGGCCCTGAGGGCTAAATACCTTTGATCCTGATAGATATTGAATCTGTTTAGGCTCAGATCCTTGGCCACCAAAGACCCGCCGTGTAGCCGGGGCTGATGCACGTTAAATCTGTTGAGGCCCAAAGACCTCCCGTTGGCGTGGTGTGGTTGTTAGGAGAGGGGGTGCCAGCTCGGGTGTCGTCCTCGTCACTTGACCGAGGTTCAAAATTACGAGGTCCGTCGCCAATAGCCCTCGTGTTGCTTCTAGTGCGACGTGGATAAAAACTAAACTGAGCTAAAACTGTTTAGGCTCAAAATCCTCACATTGGATGGTGTAGTAGTTCCATTTGGTAGGTACAGGCAGCATGCCTCCGAGGCACTCTGGTGATCTTTTTCTCCCTCACGTGGGTTTACAATACTTCGTAGACACAAGTGATGCGCCCCCTAGGTACCCTAGCGATCGTTCTCTATTTTATACCTTCCTTGTCAACCATCCCCCCCCTTTATTTCCCCCAATTTTTCTTCTCGTCTAGATCAATGCTTTACTCCCACTTTGTTTGGCACAGCATGGCCACTTCTGGCTTTTGCCCCATTAAATTCCACTATCAAATCACTTAAGGGTTTTCTTTTTTGGATTATGTTAACATTTTTTTTAAAAAAATTGCAATGATTACTTGTAAAAAGACATAAGCAGCATCTCTAATATTGTGACTGACATTAAGTAATTGGGAAAGTGATGAAATACAACTATAGCCGGGGTATTTCATCTTCATTGGTTCATTTTAGCATGTCTATCGGATATAATGCGTATTTACTTTCTTTAAATTACCTCGTGGAATTACTTTCCTTATGTCGGGAATCTGATCTAAATCTAGGATTTTCCTTTAGTATTACTGAAAGAATCTATTTGCCTTTATTTCCAATATTTAAAAATACCTGTCGACAGCTGTACACACGTTCCTTATAGAAATGTTTTTGAACTTCCTACTTCACTAGATATTATGCTGATGTACCACAGAAAAATTACGAATTGTCTTTTATTGTTGCATCACCCCTCGCCCTTTCCATCCAGTTCCATAAATGCTCAAGTTTTAACTCCTCATTTGTATTTATTGAGTTTTTCAATTAATATTGCATGTGAATTGATATTATTTGAGAGAAATTCTTTTAATCTTTCATTACTATCTAAAGTAAAAACGATAAAAAAATGTTATTACCAATAGTTACCTGTTCTAGTACATCACTCTTTTAACTTACATACCGCCCTCAGGGGCTTATCTTCAGGTGATTACGGACATTACTCATCCAAGACCCCTGTAATTTACCAGTTTTGTAAAACACGGATGATGTGCCCCCGGAATATCCTAGCGATTCTTCTCAATTTTCGACCTTCCTTGTCAATTTATTTGTACCTTTTCTATTTTTTTTTAAACATCCAGATCACAGTTGCACCTTGTTTTGCGCTGCGCCATTAAATTTCTCTATCATTCACACTACTTTACACGTCACTTGAGAATCGCTTTAATGTTATTTGCAAAAGCACCCTTTATTAGGCGAGTTTCTTGAGGAGTCGGGACTCGAACGCGTAGTTTCACTTGAATATCGACGACCACGAAGCTAGTGGTTGTGAGCTTTATTAATACAGCCACGAATACAATTCAGAAAGATAATGGTCATGAGCCGGTTTTGATTGAGTCGAAAACTTGAGGCCTGGCGTGACCATGTGGTAGTCTAGTGATCTTGGTGGCTGACTCGCAGCCGATGCTTTTATCGAGTCGTGGGGCTCGAACCCTAATACCATTTAAGACCCGCCATGTAACGGGCCGATGTAAGTTAAATCTGGTTGAGATTCCAAGTCTTCCTGATGGACTGATATTAAGGTTTGGAGAGGGAGGGGCCAGGAATCGTCTTTTTTACTTGACCGAGGTTCAAAATTACGAGGTCTGTGGCCAATAGCTTTCCAGTTTCTCACTGCGACATTAATTAGCAATTCAAATTTACCATATTGGTTGATTAAATAATGGGAAAGCTTTATGGAAACTAAGTATTTGAAGTTTTTTGACTCAAAGATAAGATACAATACTTTGTGTAAATAAACTTAATTATAATTCTGAAATTTAAAAAAATGTATCGCTCCTTCTCATCCATTAATTTAGCCACTCTAGCAGGCATTTAACTGAAATTCTCCGGTATATGTTTTACTTATTTAGTAGGATACGAAACATTATTTATAAATGTTACTAAGCTCTTATTTAAATGAAAATTTTAAAAAAAATCACGGTATTTCAACACTTTCTTTTTTATATCTTACGGTTTGATATATAAACAGGAACTTTTCTTTAAACTGTTTTACTATATATTTGAGAAATTGAAACTTTATTTTAATTTTTTTTTTATTTCTATCAACATAAATTAATTAAAACATTTGTAATACTTCAAACTCGAATAAGTTATTTTCGTATTTTTAATTGGTCATCGGAATTCCAAAGACTTTTAAAACTAGTAAATTTTATCATTTTCGGCGTTTTCGATTCTAAATATTTTTTATTTCTTACACGCTCATGTGATGACCTGGTATGAAAGAATAGTCCCACTGTAGCTCGTGCATATCGTAAGAGGCGACTATAGAGAGTATCCAGTGTCTGGGCATATAGCTAGGCATCCTACCCCCTGGTGATTATATCAGGGAACTAGCTCTCCTGGTTGGGGGATCTCACGAGCTTGCCTTTATGTTGATACGAGCTTAATGACCTCGAGGGACCCTGGTGATATTTTTCTTTTCTATGGATTTACTGTCTTTCTTGAACACGGATGACGCTCCCTTAGGATGCCCTGGCGATCCTTCTCTATTTTCAACCCTCCTTGTCAACCAGTTTGTCTTTTTCAAATGTCTAGATCACAGTATTACCTTATTTGGCACATCATGGCCACATACGGCTCTTGCGCTATTAAAAATAATATCACTCGCTCATTTAAGTTCTTACAATAATATTAAATCATTCTTAAGTGATCACTTTTAGAAATATTCGTTGAGCCCAATTAAATAGATGTAATTATGAGATATGTAAATTTTCCATAATAATAAAAATAAATTGTACTTCCAAATTAATGTTTGACTGGAAAATGTGCACGTTTCGTTTGACTTTTTGAATAAATCCGTTATGGTTGATTTAAATCCATATCTGCTTAGTAAACCGTGTTTTTTCCTTTAACATTTTGTGTATTAGAATTTTTGCAATTTATGTCTAATAGCTTAATGAAAACAACGAATTTATGTTTGCTCTTGTTTAAAACAAGGTTTAAGACTAGTCATGTGATTCTTTCATTTTTGTACGTTCAGATCTTCAGATATATTTCTTATACAATGCCTACACTGTTTAATCTTTTTTTTTTTTGTAATGATTTTTTATAATCGGAGTAGCATGATGTGGGTCAAGAGGTAAGAAAGAGCAAAAGTCATTTCCGAAAAAAAATACTCATTGTTTTCCGAATCGTTGACCGACCTCATTTGACCCTCTCTAAAATTATGTTGCAATAAATTTCTCGGGTAAACACATTTCGGTAATTTACATTTTCGTGGTAAGGTGTGTTATTGTGTTGTTAAGGAGAGGAAGGAAACTTCAAGCTCTCATTTTCCTTTTAGGATATAAGAACTGAAATAGATCTAACACGTAATGTTTTCCCCCTTTATATATGAAGGGCATATGGAGCACTTGTTTCAAAAATAAGATTAAAAACGACTTCAATCAAATCGTCTAACAACATAGATTTTTATAACGTCTAAAACACTCCATATTTCAAACTCGTCCAAAACACTCCATATTTCAAACTCGTCCAAAACACTCCATATT